>VKOC01016240.1:0-213782 GCA_009364415.1 Spea multiplicata
TTCTCAGCCATTAAGACACATCTATATATTTCATAATTGTGTGATGAGTGATATTATTTGCAGCATATCATTTTTTTTATTAGAATGGATCTTTAATTGCTGAACATAACCCATAGAATACACAGTGACCCTTTTAAAATATTTTTCTTAATAAAATTGTGTATTATTTATAATTCCAAAAATTTAGAATATTCATCCTGAATACATCCTATCTTTGTTCAACATCTCATTCAGAAAATGTTATTATGGACCCACATTACCAAACCAAAGGAGGATCTTATTCTCAAAGTTTACTGAGTGATGCTGACTTATGCCAAGTTGATACACTTGTTCCTCCTAGGGACGACCTGGCAGGGGTTACAGTTGAAGAAAATCACTACCTGTCCTCAATTCATCTGTCTGGTAGCATGCCTCAGACATAGATGCACACAACATGCGGTCAGTGCAATGATGATGGACAGCCAAACATTGGTTGACCTGACACCTTTGGTTTTACGACATCAGCTTGATAGCATATAGGTTCATGCAGATAATAAATATCAGTGGATTATTGAATATCTTTCTTTAATACTTTTGTGGTTTCTTAGAGATTTCCCAGTACATAGACCATTGTACCTTTTTAAGAATGTGAACAACTATTTAAATTTCATAAAGCAAATTTACTCCTTCATATTTAGTATTCACCACAAAGATCACTCCTATTTCTTTTTCAATTTCAATTTTCACCTGTTGCACATAATTCATGTCAGCAGTAACTGATCTCTTAAACCTTAATGGATTTTGGAATAATGTAAAATGAGCATCATTCATAAAATTTGTATGCCTGAGACAAGGATTGAAAAAGAATAATATACTGTGCATTAGGTCAACGAAACACACAAGAGCATGTTCCCCAGGAGCTACTGTCATTATTGCTTTGCTTTATGATATAAGGGAACTGAGGTTCTAAAAAATAATGTTAAAATCTAGATCTGTTTATTTTTTTGTCTGATAAAATAAGAGAGAACTAGTTACATGTTACATGACAGTCTAACATTTATCAAATTTTCTACCACCAAGTACTATTTATCCTCCCACTATAATTTGAATTCTCTTTCGTGAACACTGACTACCTTTTCAAACAATGTAATTATATATTATTTGCTTGGTTTCCTTGCAGAAATAATGTATAAATTATACTGCATTAAGCTGGGGGTGCAGCCTATAGTCAAAGCTTAAGATTTCAGTATGGTAAGCACGTATTGAGGGGGGAAGAAGATGCTTCCCCATCTACTTATAAAACGTTACTCCATGTGGAATGGTTCTGCGTGGTCAGTGACTATATATAAATATATTTATCTTATCTGTCTTTTTATATTATAAAGACCAACAAATCATTGGGGGAGTGGTCAACCAACACTATATGACCAAAAGTATATGGACACCCCTACTAATTAATGACACTTATTGCTAGCAGGTACATGAAATCAAACACATGTTTTCTACATGCAGCAGGATGGGACACACTGAAAAGCTTAGTGACGTGGCACTGTCATAGGATGCCACCTCTACCACAAGGGTGCATGCTGCCTTGCAAGATCTGCCCCAGTTAGGGGCGGGCTGGGCCGGGGGGCAATTGCCCTGAATCTAAACTAAATGGCTGCACGACTGCCGGGGCCGTCTTTAATGCGGGCCAAAAGCCCACAGCACTCGCGGTGCTATTGCAGCTGATGCAGCTGCGAGTTTTAAAGCGGCCATAAGATCGCCTCCGCCGGCCGCTTAATGGTTTTAAAGCCTGCGCCATGCCTCTCTGTGCCTCATTGAGGCTCTTCGTTGTGCCCCTTTGAAGACACGTCGTGCCGCTCAAGGGGGCGGGCTCACACGGAACAGTTCCTCGTGACAGCTGGAAGAACATGTCAGAGGAGAGCAGTCTGCAGTGAAGAAGCCAGCAAAAAGTAAGTATTAAAAGAATAGTTGTAAGAGGACCCATATTCAAAGGAGGGGGTGCCTTGGGACAACAATTAAATAAAAAAGGGGTGGCTGGGGCATCACATAAATCAATACACAAAGAGGGGTGGATGGCTGAGGGCAATACATATGGGTACATTAACCAGTACAAAAGGGCGCATCAATACACAAAGGAGGGGGGCTGGCTGGGGGCACAAATATACATAGGGTAACACACAGGGGTGTGGGGGGGATTTTTTTATGCTTTGTGTAGACTAACCCTGGATCTGTGTTTGTTTGGGTGTCAGTGTGGCAGAGCCTGTCCTGGTGTGTATGTTTGGGTGTTGGTGTGGCACAGCCTGTCCTGGTATGTGTGTTTTTGGGTGTTGGTGTGGCAGAGCCTGTCCTGGTGTGTGTATCTGTGTTTGGGTGCTGGTGTGGCAGAGCCTGCCCAGGTGTGTGTGTTTGTGTGTCAGCATGGCAGAGCCTGTCCTGGTGTGTGTTTGGGTTTCGGTGTGGTAGAGCCTGTTCTGGTGTGTGGGTTTGTGTATGGGTGTGGTGGAGCCTGTCCTGGTGTGTGTGTGTGTGCTGGTGTGGTGGAGCTATTTACTATTTAAATTTACTTTTTACTTATGCAGAGATAAAATGTCCTCCTCAATTTGTAGTTATTTTTTCAGTTTCAATCTGCATATTTTATTGAAAAGGATTAATGGCACTAAATTGTGACTTCAGGCATCTTGTATATGATTACTTTTTTTAGTGTACTGATGTACTCCTAATCCTTTCACATAACATCAACATACGTTAGAAAATCAGGAAATGATGGGCATCTAGGTGTAACAACAGCTCAGCCATGATGCTATAAACCATGCTTACTCATAGAGTGGGCCACTTAGTGCTAAAAAGCATAGTGCAAAAAAATCTCTGTAGCAGCACTCAGAGTTTTAAATTAGCTCTAGAAGCAACATCAGCACAAGCATCGTGCATCGGGAGCTTCATAAGATGGGTTTCCATGGCCGAGCAACTGCACACAAGTTGATACTCACGTTGTGCATTACCACGTGTTGATTGAAGTGGAATAAAGCCCACCGCCACTGGACTCTGGAGCAGTGAAAATGTGTTCCCTGGAGTGATGAATCTTGCTTTACTATCTGGAAGTCTGATGGATGAATCTGAGTTTGGCGGACCTCAGGATAATGTTACCTATCTGAATGCGTAATGTCTGTCATAAAGTTTGGTGGTGGAGGAATAATAGTCTGGAGCAGTTTGGGCTAAGTCCCTTAGTTCCAGTGAAGAGTAATGTTAATGGTACAGCATACAAAGACTTTTAAGACTTTGCGGCACCAGATAGAGGAAGCCTCCTTCCTGTTTGACCACGACTGTGTCCTTGTGCAAAAATCAAAGCCTGTAAACAAATGGTTTACCAAAAAAATATTCATAAAAAGGTGATCTTTCACAAAATGCACAACAAACCTCAATGGAACATCAGAAATTGTCTACATACATATTTGCATCAGTATAAAGAGTGAAATGTAGTTTGGCAGGTTCAAAATTCATAAGAGAAGAAGGAAATGTACAGCACGGCTTTGTTTTAATAGGGGAAGCTCAGATGTTCATATATACAGGCCTGGTTTTTATGTGAACTGGGTTATGCACTTCAGTCATTGTTATAGTAAATTGAAACCCCGCTATTGCATTACAAACTGCATATAAAATGGTAGAACCCTCTTGGCAGCTGTAATGTAAATCACACAGTGACAAAAAGATGGAAAATAAAATCTACATTTCACAACTGAAGATGGTAAAATGTAGACACAGATCAGTATCATTTATTAAGGTTATAGAAATGTTTTTCTTTGGGGCTAGCACTGCTGATGCACAATAAAGGCACTCATCCAGTGAATGGTATTATTGCCGTTTTTTGGTAAGTACTTGGTTTTTCTAACGGTGAAATAATAGGTAGCCTTCTAGGCTGGTGTTCTTTTGTCTTTGTTTGGACTAGAGGTAGCTTTTGTTAAACAACAAGGGCTGTGATTTTCTCCCATCCTTTATTTTGATAAGAAACACAGAATATAATGAAATAATAATTGGAAAGATTTCGTTTACACTCAGTGCGGAAGGCATGCTGACTTCAGACCGCCATGTCTCTTACTATATAAACTGGTCTTGATCAGAAATAATATTTATATATGATTTTTAGACAGGTAAAGATTGATTTCAGATGTTTTGGGTTTTTTTTAAATAAATTGTACATACTACTTTGTCAAATACATTATGGGATATTTTCACAGCATTTAAATCAAACTGTTTAATATTATTCTGTGCTTCCTCCCAAATGTCCTTGAAGTTACCATTCAAAGATTGTTATGCATGTTAACCATGCAGTTTTGATTCTATGACCACATTTTACTATCATGGCTGCCAATTATGCAGATCAGAGGAAATGAACAATAAATGAGAATTAGTCACTAATAATAATAATACACTTTTTACATATCCCCCAAATCATGTCACTTTGTTACTATGTTTTTTTTATTATTATTATTGTAATGTTCCTTTAGCTGTTAATATGCTTCTCTCTTCTAAGATGCTCATGGTAAAAACAGACCCAGCAGATGCAGAAACGCATCCAGAACTTAAATATGTTTTGGATGTCACCGCCAGAGACACAAGTGTAGTCATAACATGGACACTTGCCGATGCTTTACCTCATAACCACTGTGGTTCTTTTACACGTTACAAAAAAAATGTAATTTTTATAAGTTTATGTAGTCACTGAATTTCTGAATCGCAGACTCAATCACTTCCAGAAAGAACTGGTTTTACTCAAGGGAAATAACTTTAATATAGCAAGCCTAGATGTGAAAAAAGCCTCCTTTGATCGTCCTTTCAGACAAACTGGAAGATGTACAAGAGTTTGAAATGAAAGTATATCTCCTCGGTCTCATGAAGCACTTTCCTGGAGGATGCATCATACTGTGTAATGCTAGACTATACAAAAAGGTATTTAAAAAAAGAAACCCCATCCACACATTGCTAAAACCACTTGCCTCAATATACCACAATCATGCAATAAGTAATGCATCATGTTAAAGAGAAAACAAGGACTTAAATTTTATTATGCAAAGGTTTCATGTTTTATTAGCGTGTAAATTGTTCTGCATCACTCACTGCCCTATCGGGATAGCTCACTAACTGCAGATGTTTCCTCGTGACATATCAGCTCCAAACAGTAATGTATGGTCAGGGAGGGCATCAGCACCCCCACTACACACTGCATGAGGTTTATTGTTAAATTCTCTTTTTTTTTTTCAAAATGCATAGGCCAAGCTATCTCGTTCACATCTGGCAAATCTCAGCATATAAAGCGATAACCAGATGTATTGTGAAGTCATCTATACATGATATAAGGAGCTACTTCCAAGTGCATTACTAAACAGAACACATAATTACTAAAGCAGAACATATGTACTTAATAAGCAGCAATAACAAACCATTGAATCGGCATAGGTTTCATCCAAAACAAACATTTTTAACGTATTTTAATTTACATTTTTAGTTGCATTGCATACAATCAATCCCTTTTGGATTTATAACATTTTATTTGGAATAGGATAAGCCACTATCCTTCCCTATTGCTAAGTGCAATGTTTATCGTGTACCTGCATGGAATAACTTGTAGAATGTATGCTCTTTAGAGATGCCCTAATGTTTTGATCCTATAATTATTTTTGCTTTACTCACTAAAGGGAGAATTGACAATGGAGTTTGCAGGGGGGTTTTGGTTTTAACTCCAATCAGTATTCATTATGAAGGACCAACACTAGCACGTTCTTTTCAGAAAGAGGGACCGAGCTATCACTGTATAATGCATGATTTGGATTTTGAGGAGACTGGTGTTTGTAAAACAGCTGTTGTCTTTTCATAATGACATAATTACACATCCACATTCATACTCACACACACTTACACATGCACACTTACACATACATGCTCACAAACACTTACACATACACATCCATGCTGACACATTCACTTATATACATTCATGCTCACACACACACATCCATGCTCACACACGTACATCCATGCTCACACGCACATATACATATCCATACTCTTACACACATCTATACTCTTACACATACACACCCATGTTCACACACACATCCACATTCATACTCACACACACACATGCATACACACTCACATACAACACTTGTACAATCTCACTCTAACGTATATAAAGTCATACATACTTACACCCTCCTTTAGCCTCTAACTCTATAACTTATTTACCCCGCAGCTGCAGCTTTAATTCCAGCTGCGAGCAGCCTCATGTTTAACCGTGGGGTCACGTAACCTTGCGTTACATGATTTTGCTATGTTCCTGCAACCCTGGTCTGGTCCAAAATTGTTCACAAAAGGCTGGTTCCAGCTGGACCAGCCAGTCCAGGTTGATCTGGCCCTTTGTAAACAATTTTGGACTGGCCTGGGGACAGCCTGACCCTGTGTGCCAGTGTGGCTCCCCCCTGATGAATGGCACCCAGGGCAGACCCTTTACCCTAAGTATGCCGCTGAATAGACCCCTTTGTGTAACTCAAGGAAGGGCTATCCCTTAACACATAATAAATATAAGCGTGCGAGCAGGGCTCTCTTTACCTAATGTTAATGTTTTGTTTTAATATTTTATAGTCATGTCATTCTCTGTGAGTTTATTATATCACATTTATTTACATAGCACAAGCAGATACCATAGTCACAAACAATAATAAACTGGTACAAAAGGAGACGTGGGCCCTGGTCTTGCGAGCTTACAGTCTAGCCGTTTGAGGGGAACAATAGGAGAGGACTGCTTCGGTGAGGATGAGTTGGTCGAGTCAGGATGAGGTGTCAAGGTTGTTGCTGTTCAGATGGCTTAGATAGGATGCTGGTCGAGAGTGTTATGAGGAAAGTTTATATGCTTCTCAAAAGAAGTGAGTTTTCAGACAGCTTTGAAATTTGCATGTGAGGGACAAAATCTGACAAAATGGAGAAGGGAATTCTAGAGAAGGGGTACAGCACAGGTGAAATTCTGGAGTGGGAAGAGGCAATGATGGTAGAAGAGAGGCAAAGGTTATGAGAGGGTGAAAGGGGGGCTAGGGGTGTATTTGGATAGGAGGTTAGAGATATAAGGGCTCTTTGAGTTAGGGTCAGGAGTTTGAATTTGACTCTAAAGGGTATGGGGAGTGGCAGATGAGAAACAGTGACAGAGAAAGATGAATCTAGTTGCAGTGTTGAGGATGAAATATATATACATTAAAGAAAATGTCATCTTTTTACTTTTTTCCAACCAGTTTAGGGAAAAAGAAAAAAAAACAGAAGCAAAATAGTTATATTAAATCTGACAAGAAAATTAGATTCAGGATACTGTTTTTTTAATCGATACTTTGGACAATCCAGTGGAAAGAAGATCGTGGTATGCTGACACCACAAACATTTTATCTTCTCTTGGGATTTTGTAGAAGGAATTAACTGTACTCCATCACAGAGCAAGACTTAGGGTAAGCTGTTACATGTCTACAGGGAATTCATTAACATGTCAAAAGAGAGCAAAGACTGATAGATTGCAATGGTCATGTTACCTTTTTATGGTATTAAAATATCTTGTGAACATATTGATATACCATTAGCAAAAATAAATAAATAAATAATAAAAATGAATGAAGGCACTAGAAACCCATATCTTTGTCATGCATTAAAGATGTTTTCAGCCATATTCAATGTATCACATTCACACAAAAGCTTGAGTTATAATACAAAAGTCTGTGGAAGTATGCATATGTGTCTATCTGTCTATCTATGTATCTAGCCACCTAATAACTATCATGTAAGATATCTGTCTAAATTATGCTCTATATTTCCACCAAAAAAATTTATTTTGGTCCCCATGCAGCTGTAGACTGCACAGAGTGAAGATGTGATACCCCGTCCCAGAGGTCTGCACATTGCGGCAGCTAGAGGGTGCCAGCGATGAAGGTCTATGCAGGAGGTGGCATAAATCTCCCTCTGTTATGTTTTATAGAGATACATTGATATGGGATGGCTGGACCATTAGGCAAAGGAATGTAGCGATTAAGACTAAAATGTATTACTTTATCCTCCAAGCGGTTGCCTCATAGATTCAGACAGTGGACCAATGATCTACCTCGACCCTCAAGCCCAGATGAAATTTGGCAAAATATGATCTATTGACATGAATTGGCCTTAACAACATTACAAACAGAACAACATTAGAAAAGGTCCTTGTAAAAAAAGAGGTGAATATAACCTTCACAAAAAACTATGATTGCCTAACGCTCACTCCTCATCTCATAAGACATTAAGCATATATTGCTGGTCGTATTGTTATGGTGAGTAAAATGCATACACCTTTGTACAGGGCTTGGCATCCTAAATTTCCGTTCTCTAGTATTTTTTCAGCAATTAGAAACTGCATTTTCAGGTATTGTTCCCTTCTTTCTTCCCAGCGGTCCATTCACCACCTCTTTTCCTTTTGTTCGAACCCATTGTCCTCCAATTATTCACAACCATACTTCAGCCCTATGTAAAGATCAAATTAACACTAGAAAGAGAGCTTCTTAATTGACAGCATCATCCCCAGATACGGAAAGAGAGTGCAACTTTCATGCAGGGACATATGACACATTTATAAAGGTACTCTTGCTTCAGCTTAACAAGAAAACCCATTATTGATGTCTCCAATCTATATAGATAGCAAAAATGTTATTTGTTTTATGATGTTTTTTTAAGGCTGCCACAACTTTCAACACTAGACAATTAAGTCATATTTTCAAGTCTTAAATAGCTTAAGATAAAATAAGCAATTTATCCTGGTGCATGCTAGAAATGCTACTGGAACAAAGCAGTAATATATGCCATAAACACATCCTCCGCAACTCTACATTTCAGACCACAAGTAGTTGTAGTTGTCCAAGCCACAGGAAAATTAGGGTTTCTCTTTAGGCCAAACACTATGTGATAGAACTCGACTAAATACCTAACCTTAATTTGCGAGCTCTGAGAAAAACAGCTGGCTTTTAGCAGCTAATCCACTGTCAGCGAGACGGATGGATTTTTATGTGCAATATGTTAGGTTTTTAACATTAATGATGCATACATTGTGGATCTAATGACAAGTGTAAAGCAAGGCTACATGGTGGCATAGAAGTAAAAATAAAGACAAATCAAAGGCAGACTGTGTAATAGAAGACGAAGGGCAAAGATAATTTTGTTTATAAAATCAATAATCAAAATAGATTTGTTATAACCAAATGTGTCATCAAACCAAGCTCTGTTGATCACAATGCGATCACCGCTAAAATGAATGAAACAATTGTTATTAACATTATATCTTTGGAGGACCTTCAACACGAACGTTGTCTCAGTCCTCTTGATGTTCCTCCAACCTAACAGATAGCTAGACGAATATTTAATATTTACGCCTCTATTTATTGAAAAAAAAAGGTTTATCTTGATGCAGTTGTAAAGTAGGTTAACACCAGCTGAGATTTTGCTCAGGATTGTGGGAAAATGAATGCAAAATGGTTATATATAAGCTAAGTGATTTCGGCATCTGACATTTTTAGCCTTCACATTGCCAAAACAGCTGGGATAAATTAGTCGTAAATTTATATTAACATAAATAAATAAAAGAGTGCAGAAGAACAAGAAGAGGCAAGAGAAGAAGTGGAGCTGCGGAAAGGAAGACAGGGACACGAAAGCGGTTGGCGGAGAAAGTAGAGAGACACTGAGAGAGAGTGTGAGTTGTATGAATCCAAAACACGCCTATTGTATGCTGTTACCTACTCAGGCTACATGTGCAATCTGCATGTATATACAACCACATTGATTTGGAAGAATTTATAAAAGGGGCTTTTGGCAAATTATTTTGTCGCCTTTAGTTTCTTAGATATCTATAGATAGCTTAACTAGTCCTAATATATATTCCTAAATAAATTAAGATTGTCTCCAAAGTATAGTAAAACTACAAAAACTGGCCCCACCTCCCATAGGAAACATGTTCCCTGAATTCCAGCCTTCAAAGGATTTCTTAAACAAACTATGCTTTTTGATAAATACTTCCTTTTTTTGAGGATATATTTCCCCAAAATATCAGTTTAATTGAGGTTGTATTTTACGATCCTATTTTTGTATTAATATTTTAATTATTTTTTCCTGAATTTGAAATAACCGCATTTTTTTTAAATATGTTTATTTAAAAAAATATGTGTAAGCAATAGATTTTTACACATATTCCTTTATACAAATAGACTTTTGAAACGAAATCCTCTGCAGTTAAAAACGTAATTAAGTGTGTAAATTAATGTTTCCATTTTCCGTTACAAAATACATCATTAAGGAGGTGTTGATATTTTATTAACCTTAACAATGTCGTGCTGAGCCAAAAAGGAAAAGTTTTACTATGACCTTTAAGAACTTCACCATTAAACCAATACGCTGCAAAGTGATATCAAACATTTTCCAGAACAGTGAGATGCATGGATATTAGTAAATTAAGTAACATTGGTTCATTTATTTCCTTTCATGGCATTTCCCTGTGGTAGTTTATTTGCAAGCCATTATTCTGCTCTTTCAACGAGCGATGATTAGATTTTAAGTCCTAAGGAACAAAATTCTCCAAGCAACATATTTAAGTGAATACATTTTCTTACATGCATCTCGGCTCTGTGGTTTCTACAACAATGCAACATACTAGATTGACAGATACGAGAAACATTATTGTATAAGGAAAGCAAGAACGTGATCAACAGTGAGAGCTCTGACATTTCTTAAGGGTATAAAAAGTATAAGAAAACTGGCTTCCTGAGTTTTCTTAGCATTTTAGTAAGACAAATACAGTATGGGCCCCTGGGTTGTTTCTCTTAAACTTTAAATAACTTCGATTTTCAAACAGCCTGACATAGATTGTGAATTTCAATCGAACAAAAACATAAGAGGGACCTGTCACCTACACAACTTACCACATTAATTTTGTTATACGTATATATTTTTTTATATATTAAAATTAAAAGATAGCTCCCATGGTATACACAAAGGAGGGGTTTTATTTTTTATTCTATGTATTTATTGTATTTATATTACTTGCAAGCACCAGCATTCCCATAGGCTTAGGTGTTCTGAATGGTAGGGGAATTGCTTACCGCATACATATACATAACTATCATATCAATAGATCACTGTTGTCTTCCAATACTTCATAATAATGGAACTGGTCCTGTCACTTGTCATATGTATTCATATTCTTAAAATGTATATACTTAATCTGCCAAGTCAATTTCGCATAGAAACCAGGTTAATGCATTATGGATAACATTACCCCAAGGGGTTGTTTGTTTTATTCATTTACTGCATAAGTTACAGAAGCAATTGTTCTGCTCTCAGTAAAATATTGTTGAAGTAACAGGTGCTTAGCAGAAAATCACAAGAAAAAAAAAGTTTAGTCTTTCCCTGTGTCTCTTGTAACCTGACTATTTCAACAGTGCCTGACATCGGTATCCTGGTTCCTGACTTCCGCAGGTCTCCAAGTACTAGCCTAGAGCACATTTAACAGCAGCTGTCCTGACCACCCTCTGTGCTTTCCCAGATTCAACGCTATCACAAACTGATTCATGTAGGTTGGATTGTGGAACAATTTTATTGCAATACGGATGCTTAGTCAAGGTCTTGGAGCTCTGAAAACAGAGGGAACAAAGACTGCCAATCAAGCTGTGCATTAAAAATAGCATTCAATTAATTAGCTTCGCTAAGCCTTGGGTTAGTGGATCATTAAGAAGACCTAAGCCCAAGATATCCTTAACTCCCTTTGAAACAACTCATATACAGACACCGATAATGTAGTTAATGCAGTATATATGTGTATAACCAAAACAAAAATGTTTGTTAAATCATAGTGCACTGACCTAATAACATTTTTTTTCTTCAATGTGACAGCAAAGAGTATCGCGAAAATAAAGTAGAAGAGTTTCCTCCACTCTCTGGGAAATTAACTTTAAAAAAAATGTTACATATTACCCATGATATCATAAAATGTACTTTAACAGCTGTTACTCCAAATGTTATAGATATAAACCTGTGATTATATATATATATATATATATATATATATATATATATGCATCCATTTTATTATAACCGTTACAATTTAAATATGCTTAATAGAATCAATGTATTTAAGGTCCCTTTCATGTATCTGTATTTCATGTTTGTTTACTTCTATAATAAGAAAGACTTGTGTAACTAAGTGAGTAACTACGTTTTGCAACACCTAGTTGCTCTAGTTTTCCTGCACTATTTAAACACATCTAAGGTCGTTGGACACATCCTGAGTGAGTTCCTTCTATTCTCTCTCTACCTATTTGTCTGTGAAAAATCTATGAAACATAAGGTGAAGACAAAAACAGGCAGAAAGTGAGAAACACAAACAGGGACAGTGAAAACAGAAAAATAAAATAGAAGATGAGGGTGGGGAGAAAAAAAGGCAGCAAATAAAAGACAGTCAAAAATGACATGGTGGAAAAAAATAGAGAATCAGAGGAAAAGAGAGGCGATAGATCAAACAGAAAAATAAGAGGCCTCAATGTTCAAACAGGGGCCCCATTGGGTGAGAGACAATTTATGGGGTCCCAGTTTCATCCTTAATGCAGAGTTTTGTCATCAGTGGCAGCTGCATTCCCTATTCAGAAAATGCCTTCTCTCCATAAACTGCACATTGCCTTACAACCTCCAAAACAACTTTGAATCTATTCACCAAATTAACGCAGATGATTTCTTTTAATGCGGTCTATACTACCAATAAATGTTGATTTTTTTTTAGTAAGGCAAGAGTCAGACCGAGCTTATAATACAATATGTTCCTTGGGATCTTGTTGTGAGCAGGGTTAAAAAAGCTGATTTTTTTCCCTGCCAAATATCTGCTACTTGGGTAATGTGCAAACATAGTTCTGAACTTCAGACTGCTGCCAGAATCTGCAAGCCAAGACAAAGGAGTTTGGAATTAATTCCAGGGCTCTATTGTATGACTTTTATTTTCATTAAAGTGTGACAGTTTCGCATTGTCTCAGCTCCCTAGAAATGCAAAATTATATGGAAATATTAGGTTTCGTCAACATAAAAGAGTAACAGAAAATAAAAATATATATTTGTTTGTAAAATAAGGGGAAATGTATAAAATAATAAATAGATTATTAACTAATGTATGGTATCCAGATTTTTTTTCTATCTTAGACCGAAGTAAATAAAATAAACGTTTCAGCAATGTTGCAGTTTTATGTTTATGAAAAATAGAACACAACACCCTGCGCCAAACCAGTGACCAAAGAGAAGCAGCAACGATCCAACAGTGCTCAATAGGTAATAATTCAAGTAAGTAGTCATAAGGAGTGGGGTCCCTATTACTACTTACCTGAATTTAAGATGCTTATGTATAGTGTAATAAATGTTCTATATATTTGATTTATATCTTTGCATCTATATATATCTGTCTATACTTCGGTCCAAGCTCCTATTATCCTATTATCCGAGGTGGACGTATATTTACATATATGTAGATGTTTTTCTTTTATATATACTACACTATAATGGTTTTTTTATATATGCTTTTTGTTTTTAAGCCACCTGCTTCTCCGTTTTACTGGAATTGTATGATACGGACTTTCCATTCTTCCACATTTTGAGTTTTATATTTGTGTATGTATATTTTTGATATATCAAGGTGTATCAGGTGTTACAATGTGCAGTATGACAAGTGGAAGATACAATAAGTGCAATTGTAGAAGAAGTACAGTAGGCATACAGATATTACAATCATGGTGCATTAGGAAAGAAGGCTCCTTCCCTGTAATGCTTACAGCCTGAGTACCTTTTTTCAGACCTCATAGCACAACTTAATATCTTGGATACCTTTTTCTTTATACCCTTCTGTCTGCGAAGTGGAGTTCAGATCAACAAATTGGGTAGAACTAGTATAACGACTTGTAATTCGGCCTGCTAGACTACCCCAGAACATTAATATGCCTTTGTTATCTGTAAAAAATTAAATAAACCACTTTCAGCTTAATAGCTATCAGATCATAAATAATGTGAGGCTGCATTTGACCTCAGCTTAGAAGGAGCAGGAAAAGGTGTTTGATAAACATTTCATTTTCTGAACAAGAGGCATGTCTGTGCCAAACGGTTGTAGGCTAAAACATTATTAAAACTTCAAATTAAAATATATTAGGCATGGACTTTGCTTTTGGACGTACTACAGCAGATCAGCTGCCTCTGTTTCAAGAGGAAAAATATTGATCATACCCATACAGTGATACAGTTTTGCAATAATACATTTTTGAAAGTATGCTAAGATCAATCTATATAACAAATAATTAGATAAAGAACTCGCTTTTCAAGCCAGCCCAAACTATTTGTTTGTTCCCTGGTACAAGCAATAACGTTCTACAAACTTGATAACATATATTTAATCACATTTTTAATTCCCAGCTTTACTGACACAATCCCTATTTAGTTTGTAACCCTGTATCACTCAATACATAATTTGAACTTTATTTTGCCTGCAGAGGAGTTAGACAAAGAAATATGGAAGGTGAAAAGGAAGGGTCATAACTGATCATGAGTGGTATGCAAATAGAAATGTATTACCTAAGGATAACTGATGGGTTTTTACAAACAGGCATAAGCAATGATGAACTTCGTAATGATAATTCCCCCTGAAGCAATAAAACCACATTCAACAAAATTCAGCAAAGTTTTTAAAAAAAGAATAATAAAAAAGTTAGCCAGCAGCATGCTGGATCACTATGAAGGACATGAGACTTCCTTAATGTTGGACTATGCATCAAAAAGGGTATCAAAAGAAAGCTCTATCTGTCCTTGAAAAAACAATATATAATTTGTGTGGGTGCATGAAAAATTTAAAAGGAGAATCATGGTTAAATTGCTGAAAAGCCTGGGTTTTTGGACGTAAAACATCCTTAGTAAAGAAGGGGTTAAAATAACGTTTTATGCATACAGTCTCTAGACAATTGGACAGAACAATGTATAGTAGGAAGTTACCCCCTACAAAGTGCACCTTGTATAGTAAAACATTTGGCAATGAAAAGGTTACGGTGCAGGAGTTAACCATCTATAGGTATGGCCCCAAAGGCTTATATTACATATTTTTTTGTAGGTTGGCCAAATACATGGTATCATCCCTGACTAAAGATTCCAAACAATATAATAGCAAACCTCACACAGATTTCAAAGGAAAAAAATAGATTAAGATCATCTTATTTTTCAAGTACAGCCCCGGAGGGAAAGATTAGGACGGAGGGGCTCCATGAATGAAGTGCAGGACAGAGTGCTTGGAATAATGGGTTAAGGTATGACTAGGCAAAATTTAGGCAAGGAAAGAGTTAATACCCCATAGCCGGAGCAAGGCCAGACATGGGAGGGGGTAACTTAGCCTCACTGAGGGGTATATAAAGGGGCATGTGGGGCAGGGGTAATTAATCTCTAAAAGAAAATTGTCCCGCCCGTCCCTCCCCTATGTTCTGCATCACCTGGGTGCTCAGGTTTGAGGCTGCTAAGGGGCAGGAGTTAACCATCTATAGGTGCACAGAGGTGTAAGTGCAAGACACTCCAGGGGCATTCGCCCCGTGAATCGTACGGTCGTGTGGTTGCTGTCCTAGGGGACGCCCGCAGTTCCAGCAGGGATATAGGTGGATACGCCCACACCAGCCGGTTACTTACTTGGTTATAATTGTTATTGTTTTTTGGTTTGACGGTAAAAAGAATGGTATTAAATCTGTCTACATACTGTGTCAAAATGAGTTTGGCAAATAAATGGTTAAGGTTAACAATTAAACATTAATAATGTTTGTTGAGTGTCGCGGTGCTGTGGCAATATGTGGTCCGCACCGCAGACAAAAATATTTATCTATAGCTGACGTTTAATTAAAGTTTTAAATCAAGAAGTGTCTCTTGTGTTATTTAGGGTGATGGGGGGGGGGGTGAAAATTTGACGCTACTTCATTTAAGATTTTTAAGTGTTCCAGAATTTGCAATGCACAAGAAAGACAGATGGAAAGGCAAGAAATATGGAAAATAAGAAATAAAGTAAAAAAAATAAAAATGTGTACAATCACAGGGTAACAGAGAAACAGATAAATGTAGAGAAGTGCATCTGGCGAGACTCCTTGATTTCTAGAGTAGAACACAAGTTACGAGTAGGCGATGGTGAAATAGGCAGGCTTGTAAGCTTAAGATGCTAAGAACTACTCTGTTTTTCAATAAACACATGCTAATTGGAGTTTAATCTATAATCACTCTGTTAATTAAAAAAAAACATAATTAATTCTTAGACTCTAATAAAATATACATACACATAAAAAATTATTGCTTTGACCATAAAAATTCACTGCTTAGTTGCACATTTTCTTAAGAAGTCCCAATCCTGCTCCATTAAGAATCACACGCTGATCTAACTATAAATCCCATCACTGCAGTAACTCTGTATCTAATAACGAACATTAATTAATGTGCTGTATCTTTTTTTTCATTACACACAATTTATTCCCCTGGAAGACTTGTACGTATGAAAAATCTCACCCATACGAGAGAATTTTAAGGACCCTCGAATTAGCAGTCCTTAAAAAACCTGGATGTTTCCTACACGTTTGTCTCATGGATTTGTTAGTCAGTAATGCTTCTACTATCATAAAGAGCTATAGATTGTACAATAAAAAATATAATTAGACCCACTGATTCCTAGACATACTACTAAGCCACTAATTAACTCATGCGTTGTTAGTTAATATGAAGATTCCCAGGAGTCCCGTGTAAAATCAATCATTTTTTCTAAATTAATCTTTTTTCCCTTCCTTTAACTTAAACCAACGCTGAAAATGGATTACTAAGCATTGAATAACTGTAATGGTGGATGGCAGGTAACTATAATTTTATAATTTCTAATTTTCTTAGTAAAGTTTTAGCTATGTTCAATAAGACAGATGGTATCAATAGTATCGACAATAATATCAGAAGCCTTCAATAGTAAAGAAGAAGAAAATATGCAACAGTATGTGTTTTAACTTAGTGAGGAACTTAAAGGAACAAAAGATGCAATCCCTTATCTGCTCTTATTTGATGATTTTGGAAACAGCTTCTGATTGGCCCCATGACAACTACCTCCAAATATACGAAATAACTTCAGTGCGAAAAATAGAACAGAGTCCCAAAAGTTATCGTAGGGCCCCACAGAGCCCTGATCTCAACATAGTTGTAGTCTCTCTTTATTTTTTGCACTGATATTTCATAATGACTGTATTCTGTATTTTCCCTGATAGTATTGCATTATGGATAGGCATCTGCCTGTACTTCTCAGCACCGAGGAGACCATTAATTCTGACCAAATCCCCAACTCCATTTGCAGAAATGCAGCCTCCAAATTGCAAGGGACCTCCACCATGCACTTTTGCCTGCAAACATTTATTCTCTAGGCATTCAGCGGACAAACTTTTTTTGCTACAGCCTAATGTTTCAAATTGTTACTCCAGATCACCTGCAACCATTTTTCTGCACTCTACGTTGGAGGTATGGCTTTCTGGTCAGAGGTCTTCCATAAAGACCACTTCTCGCCAGACTTCTTTGGACAGTATACCAGGTCTACTAGTGTCCCATTGTTTACTGCCAATGCAGAAGTAAGCATGACGTGTCTTTCATCTGCTGCACTAAGTGTCCTGTGTCTAGATCCTCAATATTGCCCATATCTTTATGCTTCAAGAACTTGGATGGAACATCTGGAAACCCCCATCTGCCTTGAAATGTCTTCCTGGGAGAGACCTTGCTAATGGAGAATAATTACCTTGTGCATTGATGTTGTACCTTTACTATGGCTTATGTCTTTTGACATTAACCTATGTTCAGTTGCAGGCCTCCTACACAGCTGTTTCTGTTTCAGTTAATGATTGTGTTTCAACCTACATATGAAATTGATGATCATTAGCAGCTGTTATAATTGTCATATTCTTAATTATACGCCTACAAAAATCTCGGACTTCGTACAAATATACCTAAAAGAGTTAATGCTGTTCTAAAGGCAAAGGGTGGTCACACCAAATATTGATTTGATTTTTCTTTTGTTCACTCACTTTGAATGTTATCAAGTTGAATCAAGTTGCTTTTTGAAAGCATTTGTACTTTATAGCATTTTTTCACACATACATAAAACTTTTGCATAGTACTGTATATATATATATATATATATATATATATATATACAGTATTCAGTATATATATAACATTATGGCCACCTGCCTAATATTGTGTAGGTCCGCTTTTTGTGCACAAATCAGCCCTGACCTGTCAAGGCACTAGACCTCTGAAGGTGTGCTCTGGTATCTGGCAGCAAGACGTTAGCAACGGGTCCTTTAAGTCCTATAAGTTGCGAGGTGGGGCCCCAATGGATGCATCCTGGTGCCATGTGTTCTCCAGGTAAGCAATGAAAACGCGCCCAGCTATCCATGTGATGTAAAAGAAAACGTGATTCAGCCAACCAGGCTACCTTCTTCCATTGCTCCGTGGTCCAGTTTTTATGCTCACGTGCCCATTGTAGGAGCTTGTGGCAGTGGACAGGGGTCAGCATAGGCACATCGACTAGTTTGCGGCTATGCAGCCCCGTACGCAACAAACTGCAATGCACAGTGTGTTCAGACATCTTTCTATCAAAAGCAGCATTAACTTTTTGGGGGATTTGACCACACAGGCCAGACTTTTCCCTCCACGTGCATCAATGAGCTTTGGCCGCTTATGACCCTGTCGCTGGTTCACAGATTTTCCTTCCTTGGACCATTTTTGATAGGTACTGACCACTGCAGACCGGGAACATCCCACAAGAGCGGCAGTTTTGAAGTTACTCTGAGTCTAGCCATCACAATATGGCTCTTGACATAGTCTCTCAGATCCTTATGCCTGTTATTGTTATGGCTGATATATATATATATATAAATAAATACATATATATATATATATTATATATATATATATATATATAATACACATATATATCTATCAAAAAAGTTTAAAAACTTTACTGATGTACTTGATAACGCAGAACAAATGACTCCCCTAATATAACTTACATTTATTAATAATACTATTAACAGCCTTTTATAACAAACTTCTTCCAATGGCCTCAAAGTTAACCAGGTAACCGGCCATATAGGATCTTGTGGCCTCATGGTGCCATTTAGTCAGACAATTTAAAACTTATCATTCAGTGTGTAAGGGTAAGTTTAGCAAAATACATCTCTAAAACATTTTTGCCCAGTTGGATTACATCTTAAATCCTGAAATCTTAACTAACCATCTTTCGTTGGTTCTATAATAGCAAAAAAAAAAATCAGGAAAAAAAACAAACATCAGTTCAGGAGAATACTTTAATGCACCAGACAACAGAACAAAATAAAGACATAACAAATTTGCCATACAAATGTCTGCCAATTCAGAAATTGTTTTCCTCTTGATTTGTGCTCAACATCAGTTTTCCGAAGCCTGCACTATAATTTTCACACTTTGCAGCTGTAAAATTGTAAAAACTATGTATATTTCCATGTTGTTGCTTTGTTATTAGAGCTTAGTTTGGCATGCCACCTTAGTTACAGAGCCTAAATGCTACTTCTGCTGCTTCCAAAAGGTATTCCTGACCATGAAATCTGAAAATTGGATCATTTTCTGGTCCGTGTTCTCCCATTGTTACTAGATGAGATTAGATTTAGCTATGCTTGAATAACAAAACCTCATTTGGTTTTCTACAAAGGGACACAACTGTGACCTCCGGAAAAAAAAACACGTTGTCCAGTGTACGATTAACATTATAGTGTAAAGTCCATCTCCCGTCCAGTGAGCAATTAACATTATACAGTGAAGTGTACCTTCTTGTCATTTAACCCTTTCCTGATCCAGTTTCTCATCACTCTGCAATAGATCGAACTCAAGAAAAAGTACCTCATTTTTTTTTACTGTTAAATATAAAAGATCTTCATAATTTTTATTTTTAGCATGGTTATAAATGTTTATGGAATGCTAAATTGTTACAAAGGTAGGCACTGATAGATGGAAAAAAGCTTCCTAAAAGTTTGAATGTGATTTCAACTTTAGAGGGAAACTAATTGGTCCACAGCTTTTAAAACTGGGGCTCCATTTTTCAGGAAAATCACAAGGTGAAGAGTGAATTAAGGTAGTCTGTAGAATTAAGGTGAAAGTCAGTGATGTCTTTATGTTGGGTGCTGCCTGGGCCTTACCCAGGGTTGTGCCTCCAGAATCTATCTCTGCGGCCACTGTTCTTCCTAATGAGTACAAGGATGTAATGCAGGACATAATGAAGGACATGCAGCATCATAAAGCATGCTATGAAAGCTGTGCCAGATAGACAGAATTTACTATATTGGAAATGGGCTGATTGGGGCCTAGATCAAAAGTCTCCCCTGTAACTGGCCCTTTGAGCAGCTGTGCACCAGGGAAACTGATAGGGCAATCTACCCCTGGCTTCTGCCCCCAGACTGGCTGCCCAAGGTCAGTATATGCCCTGGACAAATACCTACATTACCCACTTTATATAGCTGTCCTACCTTCAACAGGAACTTACGGTCTTTCAGGAATTCCCCAAAAGATGTCTTCTGCAGTGAATATATTTTCATATCTTCTGCATGGCATTAAGCTGGGTGCTATGGCAAAGTGCAAATGAGAGGATTTTGCAGAATCTCCCATGCATTTGCAAAATTGTCAACATGAAAATTTAACCTGACCATGCAGCTATCACGTGCATTAAAGTACATATGTTGGCTGGAGTGTCCCCTTAATAAATATGACTCAAAACTAAATCATCATTATTTACACCCTCAAATTCTTTGTACTATTCTGCAGTATATAATGTAAGTTACAATCCAACTGTTTTCCGGTGCCTGCCCTAGAATATATTTCATAGAATGTATCAATTTATCATACATGAGTTTAAAAAAAGATGCCCAAGTCTCACTTAATGAATTAGAACCCATTCATGCTGGGTTTGATAAATAGCTACAGATATCACGTAACGGAAGATAGACAGTAACAATTAGTGCCCGAGGGGTGACCAGTGTACTGTAGAACGCCTCTCGTACGCATCAGGTTTAACATGCTAACACAAAAATGAGCAGCAAATGATTGATGTAAGTGTACATGCCTGCTAATAAAAAGAAGGAGGCATGGCTCCGTAATGTAACAGAAATGTTCTGTCATTCAAAATGCCAACACCAACCAGTGACTGACATTCACATCTGGCCAGCGATACCGCAGCTGGACAAGTGATTATGACATTTTGTGGTTGTAAAGTATATTTTGTTTGGTATGTGTTTTATGACCTGTATAATCTGTAAAAACAAATGTCAAGTGGAGGGTAAGGAAAAAAAATAAAGATTTAGAACACTGTTGACCCATATGACATGAGTATTCATGAGATTTTTTGTTTCCTGAAACCTAACAGCAATAGTACGTTAAGGTTAATAGTGGTTATTTAAGGTTTACAACTAGAGAACAAAATGTTATCTGAATGTAAACATTTAAAATTCAAACCCATGAAAAAAGCATTCCTTTTGTTTCTGCATTTTAGATCTTTTAACATATATCTGAGTGTGTGCACATTCAGCAATAAGAAAAGAAATAGTTCCCAGAAAGGGTGGTTGATACGTTGAATTAGTCTATGGAAAGCCTTGGAAAGCCTTGTTGTATATGATATTTACATTTCTTCCAGTATATAAAACACTGTATTCGCAGCATTGCTCACACTGTTTGGTAGGCCTCGTATTATACATTTGTATTATTTGAGCCTGTGACTAGCTTAGCGCACCAACATTTTTTCTTTTCCCTGTTTGCACATATGTGAGGTTGTTGGCTCCTCATTAGTCTGGTTGCAGCTTGCTGTCCAGGGGTTAATTGGGAGGAGGTTTAATTGCACCTCCCCCAACACATTAATAAGGTTTTGGTAGCAGTATAAACTGCTTTGTGTGCCCACTATGTAGGAGGTGAGAGTAGGTTCTCACCCTATTGAGAGTGTGCCTTGACGTGGCGGGTGAGCTTAATTATGCTTTGGCCAATTCATATAACCAAAACCTTTCATTTATATTATGTTTATATATTTGTTGCCAACTTTATTAGGGTGAGAAGCACAGACAGTATTTTGTTTTTTGTATTTTTTAGTATATAAAACATATTAGACACAACTACTTTTGGTGACTCTTTTTGTGCACTAGCCTTGCTAGCCGTTTAGCCTGCTATTGTTACATATCAGTCTTCAAAGATCTGTTGATGTTTTGTTATATGTTGAAAATGGAATTAATTTATGATGTCATATTCCAGAACTCCCATTGGAGACAACAATCACTATTGGAGTAGCCTGATCTCCCAGCTGTTGGCTGTCCCTTGAAATTAGGACAGTCAGCAGCATCTGCAAGTACAGTTTCAGAATCATGCACACTGACAGTATTATATTTAATTTAGCTAGATCCCAGAATATTGCATCCCTGCGGGAAAATATACATTTATGTTGCACATTTTGAGCTACAAAATCGTCCAAGATGCAGCTTCAACAATCCATCCACATTACAGATCTATGTGAAATTTAAATTCCTTATTTCTGCTACATCAGGGATATTGTGTTATGCAACTGATCGAAATAAACAATTTGCAAGTATAATGAATCAGTGCTGCTGCCTAGTAAATTGGTATTGAGCGCAAGCATGTTGTATTCCTGATTTTAACTTTGTAAACCTATTTATTTGGTAGTAGCCAACCAACAATTATTATTATTACCTTTTATTTATTAAGCGCCAACAAGTTATGCAGGGCTGTACAGTTTGAATGAGATGGTTCACGCATATATGACAAATATACATCAACATGTAGTTCTTGGCAAGCATGGTTTTTGAGGGCCCCAAGTTAATATGGATACCTTTAACAATATGAGAGGTGAAAAGAAGGAGTAGTAGCTTTTTGTAGCAGTAGCCAATGCTCCGAAAGTGTTTTGCCTGAAAAAAGGTATCAAATGTAAGGCCTTTTTGAGTTGAGCTCACCATAAAGGGGTGATTGTGTGATCCATATTAAGCCTATGTTCCTTCTTGTCATTGATATTCAGTTGGTCTGGATTTGAGTGCAGGTAATTGTTTTTTTCTTGTCCAATACAGCTCAATTTCATGTCATTGCTGCTTTCCCGTGAAAAACAACTGGAGTCATCACCCTCCTCTACCAGCTTGACACTGCCAGTTAAATTATTTTAATTCTTAGCATGGCTTGGGGCTTCCACATCAGGACCCCATCATCTGGCAAAATGCTACATTCACCAGCCCTGTATAAGTAGTTGAAGTGGGTTTCCTAAAAAGTAAGGTTTACTTGGGACAAGTATTTTGATCTGTTTTGCATTTCGTTTCTCCAGGCAATGTCTTCCATCCTCTTTAATGTGGCTGATTTGTTTTTCTATCTTAAGAAGGTAGCATGAGTAGAAGACACTAGAGTCAAAAGAGGACATTTTAATCAAATCGTTAGATTGTGATGGTTTATATGATTTAAGCATAATTCAACTATTTAAATATGGGTTAAGTTTTATCACATGGAGGTGACACTTTTTTTGTACACAGAGAATGGTCTATTTTATGAAACAACAAAATAATGGGCAAAATACCAAGAGTTATTTCCAACTGCCTGTTATTTTTGCAG
The DNA here is from genome assembly GCA_009364415.1 of Spea multiplicata. NCBI lineage: Eukaryota > Metazoa > Chordata > Amphibia > Anura > Pelobatidae > Spea > Spea multiplicata. The sequence continues at coordinate 23,713 of VKOC01016240.1, forward strand.
GTTGTCTATGTTGTTGGTAAAATAGAATTTAAAAAATCAAATAAATGATGCACGGAAATTAGAAAGATATTTAAAGTGAGCTTTCTGAATGCAGGATATTAATATATTTAATCCTTAGAAGCATCAGAAAACCTTTCTATCATTACATCTACATCACGCCTCTGCTGCAGTCCAATGTGTGCATAAAACTTGCGCAAAAACGTTTCCCCCCCGAAAAAACTAAAAAAAATATACACAAAAGTGGTGTTTGTCTCAAACATTACAACTGAAAAGAACATACATCTGAGCTCTTAATTGCCAAATGTCTCTGAGCAGCTAAATTCTGAACAATTGTATACTGGACTAGTGTGTAAAACCTTTTTTGTAACCCTAACAGACACAGCGACATTCATGCCGACATCCATATAGTTGCCGTGATAATCACAAATTCCACAATATACTCATGTCAAGTTGGTTTAAGGCTTAAAGTGCTTCTTTTTTTATTCCACTGGTCTTTTGTTAAGGTACGAAGGTGCATTTTTAAAGGTCAAGATCTCTGCCAGAGGAAACAGTTGAAGCTCTAATGTCTTTTTTTTTTTTTTTACATGTTGACAAGCACTGTTCATTTGATCAAATTTTGTATGGAACCATATCCAATTATTTCTTAGGTTACTGCAAGGAGAATGCTGATTTCATTATAGTTGATCTTAAAAGGGTTAAACATGATTAGGACTAATAAAGGGTCTTGAAAGAAAAAAAGATGGCACCTGACTTGTAACATTCACTCTTCATTACTATGGAGACCAATTTTTGAAACACTGTAATTTTACTTCCAGATTTTCATTTTAAATATGATACATATTTGAAGAAGTAGTCTAGGCTAAGTCATGTTTCAAATCTGCACTAAAGATATTAATAACAAGCATAAATTAGATTTCGCAACGAATAACTGTGGCATAGTCATACTGGGTAACCTCACAGGTAGTGTAAATGGACCTGCAGCCATTTTAGGATCTGTGGCCATAAGGTGCAGATTGGACTCCATTTTCTGTTATTGCAGGTTTGTCATTTTTCCAAGATAAGTTATTGAAGGCATTGATTTTACATCTCTGGATGGTGCCTAAAACGTACATTTTAAACATCTTTTATTTCTGTGCATGGTGCTGTCACTTATTCACTAAACACTTCCCTCATTAAGGCAGGGGATAAGGGGAGAGGCCGTAATGGGCTCATATCTTATCCTACCCTTTTAATACTCCCTGGATGGGCTGCGTGTTTCACACAACCCTCCTGAATTTTTACTGCTAAACTTATTAAATCATTTTGAACATCTTTTATATGAATCCCTTTTAAATCTTGTTTTTGCAAAACGTGTTTCATTTACAAATTATAATGAGGCACCAACAAATTAAATAAACATTAATTTAATCAACATAGTACTCCAAAAATGGAACACTTGAAACAATCATAAGTGTCTGTTGAGCGTGTTTCTTTTTTTTTTTACAAAAAAGTAACATTTCTATACATTTTACTTTAGTCACGGATAGCCAAGACGTCGCACACTCCAACTGTTGTTGACATCACATGATTCATTGCCAGCCTCTTGCCGACCTAGGGTTAGCAAAAGTTGGACAGCTGCCTGTTGGCTACTCCCATGATAGATAGGTTTACTAAAATAAATTCTACAGAGTAAAAACATTTGTTAATCCACACAGCATGTTCATCAGTTTGACAAACATAATTTATGGGTTTATTTCTATGTTTCTGATTTCAGTTTGTAGTTATAAATGGAATGTATAGAAGGTTCACATTATAAAGCAACCCATACTGATTTAGGTATCTTATAACATTTTTTTCAATGCACAAAAAAATAATAAAAGCAACTAGAAAAACACAGCCCTATTCGGACAGAAAAAAATATATCTTTTTTGGGGGGATGTGAACATCTACAAAATGTAGTATTAGTCGTCCATACAACAAAAACAGTCCTGCCTTGTATTAAGCTCACATTAGAATGTAATTTGGCATTGTACAAATCCATATATGACCCTACATTTTGGATGTTCCTCTACAGGATGGCCAGACAGCTCTGGCTTTTTAAAGCCAGAAGCCAAATGCTGGAGGTTATATTTTTTACTCATGCAGCACACAGGCGCACAATGAAGGACACAATCTGCCACTGGAGCAGCAGTTGCGGTAAGTGGTATGTGACGGTATTGGCTCACCAGGTTTTTACACCAGATGGCTCGTCCAGGTCCGATACTCTATATTTATCACATATATCAAATATGAAAGGGTTTGTGATAAGTATTGTCAAAAGTTAGTATACAATACTGATCGGGTCATGTTTAGTCTCTAGAGCAACATTCCTAGAACCTGCCATTGTTTGCAATACCTGTAAAGTAAAATAAATAACAGATAAACGAAAATGAACAATAAATGAATACAAATAAAATGCCATGATCCGATCAGTACTGTATACCTAGTTTTGGCCCACCCTGTATAACAGACATCTACACTCCTCCATGCCCACCCTGATGCTCTATAATTTGTCTCTGTACAGGACAACCTGTCTAACTTAAACAGTTTGGGAAGTGAGGAAATGACTGGACATTAAAGGACAGCAAGCGATCTCATATGTTCTGTCTCTGTGATTGGTTCCATATCCTTTCTGCTTCTCTTTGATTCCTTTGCTAAAATCTTCATTTAACTATTTATCTACAATAATGTTGTCCTGTATTTATAAAACTCTGTGTATTGACCCAATAGACAAGTCTATTGCAAAAGAGAAATTTTTTCCACCTCAGTTTCCACCTCAAGACCTTCCAGTGCACTGGAAAGCAATGCTCACCCATGTTAGGAAAAGGGACAAATGGTGGCCCAACCAGCGTCCGGTAGTACCATCACAGATGGCTATTCACCAATAAAGGCCCTCAGCGAACATCAAAATTGCTCCTTCTTATTGTGTGTGTGTTTTTATTAGGGGGGATTTTTACTTCCATTTCATATTCGTGTCTCTCATGAGACATTTCAAGATCAATGCCACATTAGAACCCCAGGGGCCCCACGGCTCAAACTGATTTTGTATGTCTTTCTTTCACACATTGCTTTCACTGGGAATGTCATTTATTTCACATTTTGTATTAAAAGTGTATTAAGGGAGTGCAGTTGGAATAGCACCGTTTAGAAGGAAGCTTTCTTTAGGTACACAAAGTAACTAAGAAAATGTTTCATTGATCAGTTAAGCAGACCCATATATATTACTTTCGGCTCAGCAATGAATATTTTAAAGAAATATAAAATGCTACTTATACTGTATATTCTCAAAGTTAAACCTGTAATTGTCTATCTATAATTTCCACAATTTTAAGAGATGTTAATGCAATACATGTATACCATTTGCATTTTGAAGAATTTTGCTACTTGTGGCATCTGAAATTGAAACAACAGTATAATTGACTTATGTTGAAAGCATTTCAATTTAATGACAGGTTTAAAATCTATGATGAATAGAGAATGATTACTTCAAAACGGTTAATATGCAAAAGAAATTTGCACATATTGTAGGATATACTATTACAGAACAGAAATCATCAACAGAATGAGACCATCTGCCTTTTGAAAGGTAAACTTTTATTACAGTTGTAATGGCAGTATATATATATATATATATATGTAAAGTCTTTATGAACAATAGGCAGACTAGATGGACCAAAGGCGATAATTTTCCAATTCTTTACAAGGCGAGCTAGAGTAGGCTTGGGCTTGCTTGTCAAAAGTGACAATTGTAACTTCTGTTGACCCATTTCTCACCAATCTATAGAAAGTTGACTTGGAAACTCAACAACATACAGGGTCATTTGTAAAAAAGGAATATTCATTTGGTTTCCATATTAATTATTACACTTTGCCTTAGAATTGTTCTTTATACATATGAACCCAAAGAATATGTTGCAACCAAATTACACCTGTTAGCAGAGGTGTATCTACAAGAATCCTCAAAAAGCGTACATCTGCACAGAACAATGGAGGATGGGTAATAAGAGCAGTTCTGTTTATAGTGACTAGACAACTTTTAACACATTTTTCAGAATTCTTAACTTATATCAATGTCAGATTCCTTTAGAATTTCACACAATGTATTCACCATATGCACTATTAGACTTTTATCGCACTGCAAAAAAATAACTTCTGACATTTATCTTGTATATTCAGCATTATTATTAATTTAGAATCATATTCCTGCCAATATTTGTCAAATACAGTAAATGACTAATAATTATAAGGTACATGTAAACTATTCTTTGATTTTGGTTAATGATTTTGGTTAACCGTCTAGTTTATACCCTTCTAGTTTATACCCTTTTGTAAAAGGAGAATTGGGATGTATGCATATGTACAGTACATGCACTTTATAGGAGACCTGGCAGTTTCAGCATATTGTAGACTCAATTTATTCATCCCTTGAAGCTACAGAACACTAATTATGAACCAATCTTCTAACTGCTGAAAATTCCCATTCTAGATGTGGAGACCCTATAAAGTTGAATAACAGCAAAACATATTTGACCTTGAAACTGATCGCTTCAGGGTTAGTACCCAACATTGAGTACTATTAACATGGATTGTGGACATGCATTAATCATCATAGCAAGATAACCTTCAATAAGCGATTATAATGATTTTGTATTGTCTTAATAACTACAAAATGTTCTGCATACTTAAAGTGAAAGACCACTTTGACATTAATAATAAATTGGTCTAGATGGAATGTCTATGTTTCTTGTGGACTTCATTTTCCTTGGTAAATAGTAATAATTTAAGGTTTATTAAATGAGTTGTAAACGACTTAGAATTAAAAGATTACATTACAATTGTTTATGGGTTACGAGGTAGCTTGTCAAGCTGAGCCCATGGTCTCTGTTGGCTTATGCCACTCTACTGGCCTGCCTACCCCTTCTAGTTCTAGTGGTCTAAACCATACATATTTGGTGCTTTAAGCTTTCGTGCCAAGCATCTGCCCGTACCCCTTATGGTTACAGCCATAATTCCACTATAAAATATATCTACATCAACAATATAATGTACCTCGCTCGAGGAAAACATTTACATTTACACAACACCAAGTCAAACAAAGCTTCATAATTTCAATATTGTTTTTTTTTATTTTAAAAACCATTGAATGTCTTCTGTTAAAGGACAGTTACATAATTACTCTGCAATTTCATAATTGTTTTCAAATTATACTGAATAGCTAATTACATTCAACACAGTATATTCTGTTGTTTTTCAGATCTCCTGGTACAATGTTATAGCTATTACCTGATAGCCATTACTTACCTATATGCTGTACTGTTTTATTTTACTATACAAGACATAATGGACCGTGTAGTGCATAATTTGCAGCAACAGCATTCATGCTTATATGGGTAATTGTGAATATTACATAAACATCTTCTATTGTTTTTTAACAATCAAAGGACAATAGGAACACAGAAAAACAAAATAGCACTTGATTGTTTAATCTAAATGCACAAAAAAAATATTTTGGAATATATATATATATATATATATAAAAAACTCCCCATTTTAAAATCGCTTCATTTATTGCCATTGATATATGTAACAACACCTGGAAATGGAAATATATTTGTCTGTACTTTGTTGCTCGTTCCATGAACACAATGTTATGTAGAAATCTAGTTTAGGGAGAACACTATGTATGACTGAAAAGTCATCCCAATTGGAAGTGCAGCATCGTGATTTGGGGTTGCTTTGCCTCAGAGCCTGGATGGCATGCCACCATCGAGGGGACAATGAATTTGCAAGCTTATCAAGGTATCATACAGGATAATGTCAGGATGGCCAGCTGAAACTTAAGCTGTTCGGTAAGGAAGAATGGTCTAAAATTCCTCCTGAACATTGTGCAGGTCTGATATATATATATATATATATATATATATATATATAATATATATATATATATATATATATAATGGGTACAGAAATACATAACACAGAGGTAGCAAAAACCCCTATCATGACTGACTATTATTAATCAAAGTGTAAAATGTAATTATTCTGTTAGACAAGATTCATTCATAAAGTGTTTTATACCAATTAAAAGATGAAAGATGAAAAGTTATATACCCTCGAATACGTGTAAGTGTGTAAAAATCCATTGAATGAAATATCAGCGTAATTATCTGTGAGATAATTAGAAACATAAACAGTGAATGTCAACGAGCCATGCTTTCCGTAGATTTTTTTCCACAATCTTTAGATTGGTCTTTGAGGGAAATCCCACAAGGCAGTACAACACTACTCCAATTTAATTCACAGCAGTGGAGCTGGGTGTCCATAACCCTGAAGTGGCCAGAAACATCTGCCAGTTAGTAATGCCAAGTCCTGTCAGCACTGTGAACATAGGAATCTCAGTACTGGAGATGAAAGATACATTCAACAGGAGGCAGTCACTGTGACAAAACTCGAATTATTAGGCATGAGGAGCTACTCCAGAGATATTTGTTTTCCTTTTTCAGGCTTAAAAACCGAAACCCAGACTTCATCAACTGACAAACACTTCACTGATAGCTTCAGTGTGAATCGGAATAAAGCACACTGAGTGAGACCGTTATCATAAAATTCCCCTGAAGATAACAGTAATATCTAATGGCCCCGACTGTTCCAACAACTCGACCTCTGAACCATGTACTCTGTATTATTTTACACTGAAGCAAACACACCAAAAATGTGTATATAAACAAACAATTCTCTTAATTCCGATCGCTTAGTGGCATTTGTAACACAGATCTTCCCTTCACCAGCTTACCATTAAAATGCGGCCTTTTTAGAATAAAACTATATACAAAATATCAACGTAAAAAAAAAATTACTTTTGAAAATTGTCTAGTTGTGCTTTTTTAATAAACTTTCAAAAAATATAAGGATTTGTTTTATTCTCACTCCTATCTACAGTCCTGTTTGGGTTAATGAATTAGCTAGCACTTTAGACGTATCCTCACCATACAGGTGATTTTTCCAGATTTGGTTCCTCGGTTGGCTCTGCCAACTTCTCATCTGGGTTCTGCCTCATCCCCTTGTACTGCTAGACCAACCTCCCCAGCTCAGGAGAGGAAAATTCCCAGTCGTACAGAATCACCACTGTTTGACTTGCTCATATCACTGTAGAGATATACTGTATGACTGGAATATTAAAAAGGCTCTGTAGCTGATCTCCATGGACAACTGCTAAGGCCAGTGGAACCTCATAAGTTCGGGCTAATGCCCAAAAATGATTACGCCATAGGTGTTTACTGGTCTTATACATGAGAACCTGAGCAATCCGCAGGATTCCTTCAGCAGGAATAATCGTTATAAATAACCCTTTAATAGGTATTTATTAAGGGGGTCACCATCAATGCACACAACTACTGCCATTGATTCTTTGCATATACTTTTAAAAATGGCTTCTCAGTGATACTGTTTGTTGACTATGCATAGGTAATTGCATTTATTTAGCTTTTTTGCTTACCTTTTTTGTGCGTTGTTATAGCTTCCCTTTGCAGCGTACTTTCAAAGCTGATTTCACAGTTGTAGCAATGTAAACACAATTATGTGTATGCATATGATTCGATTATATCAATTCAATAACAGAGCTGTACACGAAATTGCATTGCAAGGAAAACAGAAAATAATGCCCACATTGGAAGTAACAGCATGCAATAACACACAGTTGGGCTAAAGGTGTTGTTAAGGTATATTAAAATAAAATGAATTTAATGTTATTTGTGTTTATGCATTTTTGTGAGATAAAATATCGCATAATTATGTTGTGCTAATAAATTTGACATGTTAGTACACCAAACAAGCCTGGGCTAAAATAAGCAATATACAGTCGTGTGAAAAAGAAAGTACACCCTCTTTGAATTCTATGGTTTTACATATCAGGATAAAATAACAATCATCTGTTCCTTAGCAGGCCTAAAAACTAGGTAAATACAACACATGACATTTTACCCAGTGTCATGATTTATTCAACATTAAGTAAACCTAATGATTCAATGGCTTGTAGAACCACCTTTAGGAGCAGTAACATGAAGTAATCGTTTTCTGTATGACTTTAACAGTCTCTCACATCGTTGTGGAGTAATTCTGGCCCGCTCTACTTTACAACTTTGGTTCAGTTCATTGAAGTTTGCAGGCATTTATTTATGCAAAGCTCTCTTAATGTCGCATCACAACATTTCGATTTGGTTTTTTTGCGCTGTGCATTATGGCCAGACATCTCCACGTTGGTCTTGCCTGTCCAAAGGACACTGTTTCAGATGTCTCGTGGTTTGTTCAGATGCAACTTTGCAAATCTAACCTAAAGCAACCCTTCACAAACAACTCATACTTGTTCAGTATTATTCTAATTGTTCTGTCATGAACGTTAACATTTAACTGAAGCCTGTAGAGTCTGAGATGTAACTCTTGGGGTTTTTTGCAATTTCTCTGAGCAATGCAAGGCCTTGCCTTGGGATGATTTTGCTGGGATGTCCACTGCTGGGAGATTTGGAAATTACTTAGGAGATTTGGAAATTACACAGATTGATGGGCAGCAACAATTCATTCTCTAAGACCATTGCTGATGTATTTCCTCCTTGGCATTGCATTAACAAACACCTGAATGGTCCAGACCAGCAAACTACTAAAACTTGCTGATCGTCAATTAATCAAAGGCACTTTATTTGCAGCATCTGCCGGCTACTTAGCATCTCATTTACTATGGAAGCAGCAACGATGTTTTTCATATGGCTTCTCCATTTTAGTATTATTTTTGTCAAATAAATCATGACACAGTGTAGTAAGTCATGTGTTGTTGTTCTTCTGAGGTTGCATTTACCTCATTTTTAATCCTGCTATGGAACGGATAATTGTTATTATGCCCAGATATGTAAAACCATAGAATTCAAAGAGGGTATACACGACTGTATATGTATTGAAATCCTACTCGGTTTTTTGAGGTTCAGGTGGCCCTTGCACGGGTAGAATGAGAAGGAGGGAGAGATCAGGCTCCCCAGTGGGCCACTGCCCCATGAGCCAGCTGAAAAGGTCAGAGATCTGCCTTATAACCGATCCATACACACTATGGAACACTGTGCCTAACCCACACAGCTTTCGCGAACATATTCTGTACCTTACATCCTTAACTTATGTCGCAACCTGGAATTCCGCACAGTGGATGACTGCTACACAGATCAATGGTGGGGAGTGTTTGGGTTGCAGCCCTGGGTAATTGCTCAGGCTGGATACTCTACTGGCAGCCACCACATCCACAGGAAATGCTCTCCAGTGCTATGTGGCACTAAGTGAAGATTTTGAGTATGAAAGGGTGCCAATAGTTTTACTGCATGGATATCTAATTGTTTATTTAGACATAATCACATTTTCACATTGATGCCCTTTTTCATAAATGCTAGCAATTTGCCTTAGAAGCTGGTTACTTGACATTGCATATGCTCACTAAGTTTGGAATCAATTAGTAACCTTACATCTTTTTTAACTGATGACTTCTTTAATCTGACTCCACTGTAGCTCATAATTAGGATGTATGTTTTCTACCCTAAATACCGATTACTATGTCATATAGGTTTTAAAGAACTATTCCTCACTACAGACAAAATACCTTCTGCAATTCATACCAGTTTTTTTCTGGGGTTTTCTTTTTTCCTTCTTCAGCTGTTTAAAGCTACTGTATGCTTAGAGATGGAAGTATTTAATTTCAGGGTACGCTCATTTGGTACATCTGTCAATCCCTTCTCTAACGTTCTGTCATCAATCTTGTAATAGGTTTGATAATTATAGTGCATGCTCATGGACAGGTTCAGCAAGTATGTTAAGTGCTGACAGCCAGTACTTTAAACACTACTAGTTAATCCCAGATATGAACATTAAGTATCTGGTGACTATATGGGCTACTTGATTCTCATCAGCTGTCAAATCCTGTGGCCCGATATAAGGAAAGGCAATTAGCTCAACCTATAGCTATACCTTTTTACCATAGGTTAATCAGCATTGTGTACTAGCTATGCTTTAAGATACAGTACATTTGTTAAACGAATGCTAAAATGTGACACAGCGGCCAAAACTCCACTAGATCAATATGGGCTCTATTTAAACACCCCATTACTTCAAAACAACTGAGAAAAGCAGATTTTGTACTCTTCTCCTTTCGTTGTGTTGTTCAAGGCATTCTGGTAAGTGGAAATACAAAATACAAAACTAATAACTTAAAAACAAAAATATACAATAACGGAAATCACTGGGTTTATTAACCTGGGAGTTTGCTGGAGAGTTGAACATTTCATCTCCCTGATTTCACTGTAGTTAAAAAAGGGCTGAACTGGCCCAGTACAATTTCTTGATCTCAACAATATTACTATGTGTAATACAGGACCAGCTCAGTAGCTCTTGCAGGATACCTCAAACCATTGGTTTAATGAATACACTCTTATGAATTATAAAGGGCCACCCTGTGAGCTTTCCCTGAAAGGTGAGTTTAGTTGACCCTGCTTAATGCATAGGGATTTAAAAAACATTCAGCTTTCTTTCAAACTTCTGCAAACATTCAAGTCAGCAAACATACCCTAGAATCAATGCAATAGACCAGGACAATCTCACTTTACATCAACAGAAACCATAGTAATATAATCAATGGTTATAAGTTATAACCTGTAATGATATTCTGTGTTGTTTGAGGAAATATGTATATTATTCTATAGCAGTGAGATATTTGTTTTTGGTATAGATGGGGCAGAATTATATTTTTGAACCCTTGAGGAAAGAAGCTTTAAAAAATATGAAATAAGACATATATATAATATATATTATAATATATATATATATATATATATATATATATATGGAAGGAAAAAATGCTTAACAAATGTAAGTGAGCTTAAATTACAGAGCACACAATGCTGGAATAAGAAATGTAATGGAATGTCAGACTCATTATACTCTGTCACTCTGCACTTATAAAAATATTCTCCTAATGGGCTTTGTGGGTAATGATACATCCAGCTCGCAATATGGTGAATATTAACACAGTAGACCAGGTTTCCCTAACCACCCAGAACAAAATGAACAGCTCCATTTATCAAGCACCAATGTGGATCGCTGCATCATTTTCAGTGCTAAATTGCTATTAACTCCAAGGGCAGCTATTGTCCAAAAGCACCACTTGATAAATCGATGTGTAATTATTCTTAAGAAAAAGGAAACCAAACATTTTCATCACTAATTTCATGTTTAACGATAATCTTGAAAAAAAAGTTCAAATAAGGTGTTATAAGTTCAATAAAAAATATTGATAGGTACATAGAATTTAATTTAGGTTTGTTCTTGTCTACAATTATCAGCAACCTTTAGGCGACAATGTGAAAAACAAAACTCCAGCATTCTGTGATGTCCTTTGAGTAGAAAACTAAGTTCATGCTCCCACTAAAAAGTGCGAGCAACATTAAATTGTTGCGCTCTGGCATTCATATAGCTTCATAATGTTTATTATTTTGAGGAATGAAAATTTAAAGATTTTTTTCACAAAAAAATGATGCTTGTTTTATCAAAATAATATACTGAACACTATTTTTTTTTTTTTTACTTTCCTACTATAGTTTCTTTTTATTTCCATCAATGTTGTTTTACTGTTTGATACATCTGAGTACTGCTTTTGAAAAGTAAACTAACTTTGGCATTCATTAGGTGAAAATATACATACAGCTAAGTTTTTAGCATCCTGTAAAACATCCACTTTCGTATCACATAAGCTGATTTTTACTTGGCCGTGGACCAAGAATTCCACAAACCAAAATTTCACAGTCAGATCCAATGTTTTATTGGGCTTTCTCATTTGTGAACAACAAAGAGACGTACAAAGCACGCCTTGTATGAGTGTTTTTGGTTATGGATATTGAAGAAACATCTAAATCAAACTGTCAAATTGAAGCCAAACTTTGTGGAAAGAAGAAGCAGGAATAGGTCACTTTCAGCAAATGGAGAAGTCCAAAATGAAATTACTGTAAAACATTAATATATTTTAAATGCAAGCTGGTATTTTTTTGCCCATTTATCATTTTAAGTACCTAAATAAGCAAAACCACACATATTGTATAGGTCACTGACATCTCATAAACATGGCTGATCATTATCCCATATATTTATTAATTTATTTAACGTATACTGATTCATTTTATTAGTCACGTCCAAAAGTTTTCTTTTGCTTTTCTAAACAGCCAAGAATGACATGCCACCTTTATTATATTAACACCTTCACTTTGTCTCTCAGTTTAACCTGTTCTAACTCCCTCATTTGTCTATGTCTCTCTTCCTTTATATTTTACGTCAGGCGAGCCATTTTTTTTTCTCTTGTATCAGCCATGTTCATTAATTTGATATACTTTCTATGGCGATCTCCTAGCACTCTAACAAAGCAACAATTAGCACCTCAAGGACGCACTTCCCTGGTGCATATTGCACAATTGCTCCCATATATCGGCTGATAGTGTACTGCCAATGGGCCCACCAATCTACCAAGTATGTGGATCATTGGGATAAAATCCAAATAATTGGGAACAAGACGCAAGACACGTCTTGGCTGAGCATGCACTTGCAACAGTGTAAATACACAAGGAGAAACCAAAATGTAGTTTTCAAACCATTATGGAACTACAACTGCAAAGACACCTGAAAAGCTAACGCAGTCCAAGAACCTTGAGAAATGTAGATCATATTCTCACAAAAAAGTAAGGTTGGCCTCCTGCATTAGACATTGCATCTATAACCTGATCATTAACAGTGAATTCAGGAGTACAGAGGTACTTGAGTAACAAAAGTAATTAAAACGTCATTGTGCTATTAAACTGTAAAAATTTTCATGAATTATTCTTCAAATTAAGTTTCTGTTTTTGTTATGCTTGTATACCTTGGATTAATTTCTTAACGTTTGGAAATAAATAAAGGGGCCAATATTTTTAGATGTTTAGTCTTTTCAGGTAACTGTAATAACATGTACTTTTGGGGGCTTGTACAACTGTTTTACAATGACACCTTCTTTTGAATAAGAAATCTGTTGTTGCTGGACTGAACGGAACTTGATACTGTCTGGTCAAAAATTGCAGAATATGAAATGGAAAAAGTGATATAGTTTACTGTTTTGGCCTAATATATTATTGTTTTATGACAAGAAATATAGTCAAAAAGTAACATAAAACATTGCTTTAGTTCGCAAAAAAAAATGCAGACATTTTACATTAACAAAAACTGTTTCAACTTTTATACACCTTTAAAAGGTCTTTCCAGAATTTATTCCATTATTTTTGATTCTGTAAACTTCTATAAATAACCACTAAGTATTTCCCCTTACTGTATTACATTTCCTCTTACCATATTTTGTTTCCCAAAAAGCAATTACAAAAACATAAAACAGCCATCTGCATCCACACATCACTTTATTTATAGCCCAAACTTGTGCTGTTCAACATTTGTTGCAGTTAAATGTTCACAGAACAGTGAAACCTCGACAAAAAATCTCTGTGCAACCAAGCAGTGCGTAGTAGCCATTCTAAGCACAAGTACTTTGTAAAATCAGAAGCTTAAACATGATGATCCTTATTTGAGCTGAATGTGGATCCAGAAGCACACAAAGCCTTTTTATTATTATTTATTGTCAGAAGTGAATGTCTAATTATTCTATGGCCATCACCAGTGCTTGTGTCTTTCCATTTGTCTCCATATTGAAGAAGAGGTGTACAGTACTTCCTTACGGTCTAGCCTGGGTGGAAAGAGATCCAGGCGGTGAGGATCAAGGGGAAGGGGGATCTGTGCCTCAGTCAACATACACTTTTATAAATGGGACTATTTACTAAAAAGTGCAGTTGAGGGTTAACTTGATGACTACTCAAGCCACATGCTCTTGTATGCTACCACTGCCAGACCAGGTTGTGTATTCATTAAAATATAACTTGTCTGTGAGGTACTACAGTCAAGTTTGTTTTTTTTTTGTTTTTTTTTTGAAAAGTGTGGTTTATTGGTCATAAAAAAGCGCGGTACATGCTTACATTGCAGAAACCACAAACAGTCAATAAAGTACAATACTGGTCGATGATACATCGCGTCCGAAATTGCACTTATAACATAGACGGTGTGATAGCGTCACAAGGCGGGGAAGGCTATGGTAACATCGTATCACTTTCGTGAATACAGACAAATAGGCTGGTAAAGTACAAGTGAAGGGTGTGTGAGTACGTGTAGAGTTGCCTGCATAAAAAACGCAGAGGAGTCACAAGGACCAGCTGTGAACCATAACATGTAGATAACAGTGTACAACATGAATATAACATTATGTTTACCATACTTAAAGTACGGTGTTATTCGCAATATGTAAGCATCAAATAACGAAGAAAGAGAGAAGAAAAGAAAAAAGAAAAAAAAGGAAGTGCCATATGTATGAAATACAGTAATCCCCAGCTTTTTTTTCCAGGTAATGTGTGTCCTTTCGTTATCCAGAGCCGTCCGGTCCGACTACAGTCAACTTTTAATGCAAGTGTAGTATAGCTTTAGTTGAAAAACAATTGGGCAGTAGTAAATATGTGAGTTGATCATTCTGTCCAACTCATCAGTATGCTGTTGATGACTCTTCTCAACTACCAACTCAAGGCAATAGTCAATTTGTACAAGTAAATGGCAGATGATATGAATTCAAGACTTTTGCTTAAGAATTAATTGGACGATATTTATACTAATTTTTGGCTGTAAACAGGTTTAAATATTTACATGTTGAAATATCTCAAAAGCAAAAAAGAAATATTTGACAGAACTTTGCATATATAGGAGACACTTGCACTCAGAGTACAATCTTAAATGTTAATCAACATTGTAGTGTTTCCTTCACACAATGATAAAGAAAAAATAGTGGTGAACAAGTACTGAATGGCAAAAATGACAATAGTGGTGAACAATTACAAAAAAGAAATTATGTCTACTTATAATTTAGTAAAGAGAGCTGAAAGGCTAAACAGTATTTAACTACCACTTTTTAATTTTTTTTATTTATTCACTAAATCATAAATTGGAAGTCTGTTTTACTGTTTGGATTAAATTGGATTATTTCTAAATTTATTACCTAGCTTTTATTACTTATTTTTCAATTAACTGGTACTTTTACGCTCTTTGCCCATCCAGCGACCAAATCCTTATTCCCAAGCCCAAACACGTCACGTGAATGAGTAATGCATTATTTTAGTTGGTGTACGAGGCTATATATATATATATATATATATATATATATAAGTACCTGTGTGTGTGGCCTTAGTCTGTAATGACCTGAGGTGAGTCTGTGGTATTACTGATGTAGAAATTCTTTGGCTGCTGGCTTTGTTGCAGGAAGCTACTGCTGTCACAATACAAGGACAAGTTCTAACTGTTGTGACACTTCATTTGTCTGGGCAGCAGCATGCTTGAAAGGACGGCTGCCCTGTTTTAGAGGAAGTATGTCAGACAATCAGACCCAGTTAGGCAAAGATATTGTGACATATTAAATCATGCTTGAACTCTAAGAGCAAAAATAATGTAGAAACAACCCCGAAATAAATAAATAATATGGGCTGCTCTGCAGGAAAAAAATGTGCAGCCTGATAAAATCTTTCCTTTAAGGGAAATTTATAACATGGGTTTTTCCAGTAACCCAAAGATTATCAATTGTATATCCAAATGTATAGTGTTTTAAGCTTCTTGTATTTATTAACATAATGTTTACGTCACTATAAGCACTGATAATTTTTACCATTTCAGACAATATGCGTTGAACTGGCTCAACCAAACATTTCTTAGCCACTGTGAAGGGCAAGTAGGTTTTATTAGGCTTCCCTACAGAATATACGTTAGCATATAACATGAGTTTTTCTGCACTGAGACAAAAGATAAAGGTACATTTCGTTTGCTATCATGTATGCACTGTAACATGGAAACATACACCTATATTTGAAGCTAATAAGATTTGCAGAAGCATTTCATAATTTCCAACATCTCAATCAGGTGATAATTGCTAAGTCTGCACTGTATGTTTCATCAAGTTTATTTTGGTGAACTTTACTTTTTGTAAAAAATAATAATAAAAAAAAAATAATAATAATAATAAAAAATAAATAAATAAAAAAATAAATAAAATATACGGTATACGGCTAGTGAACGTGGACTAGTAAATCAGAAATGAGAAAAAATAACAAAACTTTAGGTTCACTTGTGAAACTCTACGGTAAACTATGTGCAACTCTAGAGAATCAAATGTTTTATACAACAGCACAGGACCTTTATTTTTTTTCTTTAAATACGCTCCAGTTTGGTGACAAAGAAATATTACTTTTTCAGAAATCTGTCAAAGACCTTGTCCCGAAGGAGAGGTAGAGACAACCAAAAAAAAAAAACAGCCTTTTTAACTAAGTTCATAATTGAATTCGCATGGGACGTGGCGTAAAATGTTTGTGGGACAAAGTGTCTATGTAAAGTTTCAAACGTAAGTAATATAATTCTTGTGCAATATTATGTGGGCTAATTTCACATAATTATATATAAAATATGTAGTTATGGTTTTGAAACCCCACTGGGTTATTTATATGAGTAATGCTGTTCATTAAAGTGACACATTTTTATATTATACCTAATCTTTGTTCTTACTAACACAATAATATAAAAAAGAATATTATTTTAATTGTGTTGTGAATGGATACTAGCATATTATTGCTTCATCGCGTGGTTTAAATCAATGCTTATCCCTGATAAATTTTAAAATAGCTTTACATAGAAACATAGAATTTGACAGCAGAAAAGAAGTTAAACTTCCTTACTTTAGTTCCTTACTAGCATTAGTTCTAGCATTTCTCCTCCTTACTTACTACTCTTAACTCCTTTTTAAGAAGTTTAATGTTTTGCATCTCTCTTCTTTCCTCCTAACTATACATATTATGTTTATATTATTACATAAGAATTACACAACTTTTTTCTAGACGCTAAAACCAATGAAAATAGGATCCCAGTAGTGCGTTACAGCTTCAGAATGGGGCTGATTTCAAGATTTCAGTGCTCCCGTCTATAGAGGCTATAAGTTATTAAACTTATTGAACGCCCTCAAACTATACTGGCAAAAGGGGAAGCTCTTAAATTAGTAGCCTCTAACTAAACTCCTAAGATGGGAAACATAATGTATATGATGTTATTTTTAAAAAAATACTAATCTAAATATACTAAATAATAATAATTGATTTAACTGAATTGATTCAATCAACTAAATATTATAAATATAAATATTAAGCTTACTAAAAAATGAATATATTAACAAAAAGTAAAATTACTTATGTGGTGTCTCTACATTTTAACAGGATGAAAAACTGGAGATCTTAATTATGTTGGTTTCTGTATACTTTGAGCCACCCCCTCAGGAGCAGCTGTTTTTTTCTTTGCTTCAAATCAGTTTGCTTTTAATCATTTTCTGCCTTTAGGATCTAGTACCTTGCCATGATCAATAGTATGTATAGTAGTACATCCTCACAATTTTTCACATGAGGAAGATCAGGCTGTCTGCCAACAACCTGGTCACCAGTATGTCAGCAAGAGGGCATCATATCTGGCTCCTAGCTGGCCGATTCAGTAAATGGATTTAATTGCCTGAATTGAAGTTCCAGCATTCCATTGCTCCAGTGCCATCAGTGACATTTTGGAAGGGGAACCCGAACCCGAGACCCGAGTTATGTGCATGAGCCTCTGATGATCCCCCTAAAGCTGACCACACTGTGTGATCACAGAGTCCTACTTCTTGATCATTGTTTAATGACTTGGTGGAGAGGTCAGGATAATAAGAGGAAAAAACAAAGTTTAAACTTTGTTATAGCTACCACTATAGCAGAAGCATACACTTGTGCCAATTATCAGACAGTAAGATTGGGCCCTAGTTAAGAGCTGCTGCACCCCATTTCTGCTACCCTAGGCCAAATTGGCCTGGGCCAGGATATACCGCTCCGCACCACCAATGTCTGCTTCTTTTTACTATCATAATGAAACAGCTCAAAATGTTAGCCATTGATATACTACTTTTTCTGTTGTTGAAAAAGCAAATAACATGCCCCAGTTTTGTTTTTGTTTTTTTTAATTAGGAAAGCTATTCCGACAGTTGTGTAGTCAATGTGCTCACCAAACAGCTAAATAAATCATTTGGGAGTTAGATTCATTCAACTGAAATGTGTTTGAGGGAAACAATGACCGTGGCCTGTCTGGCAGTCACCCAGGACAACAGCCAGAATATTTATTGTATTTTTTTTCTGAGAAATTCAACGTTTTGGAAATATTCCCAAGCCCAGCAAACCTCAACCCCTAGAGGCTTTCTTTTCCTCCTTATTTTACTGTCTTTCAGACTAATCATTACTCCACTGTGCTCTGGATGGTATATCAAATTTCAGCAATATCATAGGCTTAGGGTGGTGAAAATAGTGTCTTACAGAGATGCCCACCAGCAAGTACCCTCACTCCTTTCTTCATTAGATTATATATTTTTTACAGATTACCAGCAGAAATCAGGAACAAGGACTGTTAGGAACATACAAAATGGTGTTGGGAGTATAGGCTTCAAATGTATACAGGACATTTCTGTCTCCCCTACTGGTGATCAGATTTCCGAAGTGAGGAATTTTAGGCAGGTGAAAATGTTCCAAATGCTTTCTTTGCAGAATATATACCAGTTGATTCCACATTTTTTAGCTTATTTAAAAAAATTGGGACATACCTTGGCATGTGTTGTTCTTCTCTTCATAACCTTCTTGGCACATGCATTTTCCAATTGGAACAAGCCACTCTCCTTCAGCACTGCAGTGCATTTTGGGAGCTTCATCTGTCACAGAGTTGTTAACACACATTCCTGATACTTCCAATAGTTGTGAAGAATCGGCCCCAGTTATTGTATCAGGAAATAACGCTAAATTTCGTACCACTGATGGACACTTCTTGTAGTATACACGTACAGAGACGAGGGCAATGCAAGCTCCAACATCTTGGAAAGCAAGGTAGAACCCTTTCTTGGTTAAAGGTCCTACATCTCTAACCTCAGTGTTTAACTTCATAACTCGGTCGCCTAAGTCCAACTCAGTAAAACTCTCATCTGCTGCAATAGTATCAATCTTTATATATTGGTTTTCCCGGATATTGCGGCCATCTTTTTCATTGGACTCGAAATAATACACGTTGAAGGTTTCTTTGCAGGTACCAAGACCACCTGGAAGACTGTTGCAGTCACGAAGGGTAAATTTAAGCTCAATGAAGATCCTTGAGGCTCCTTCGTTTGAGATCCAACTTGTCAAAAGCCAGTTGTTCTGACTCTGTTCCATCACTTTACATACCTGGTACGTATGTATTGGAGCATAATTTTCATCAACTTCTCCAATTTCTTCCCACTGTGTAATAAAGTAAAAAAAAGGTTATTACATTTTTTAAGGCTTCAGTAGAGCACACTAATGTCAACCAAAATTCAAACCAGAATTTAAGAATTATCAATAAGCTATGATATAGCTTTATAAAATATTATAAGTAATATCTCAGTTACATTCTGACTAGCTCCATATCAATACAATTACACATCTATGCTCACACATAATTACACATCATGCTTACATACATACAAACATACCTCCATCAGCCTGCTCTCACTTACCACTCACACATCCTTTAGTTGTCCGCCCAGCTGTTCGCACACTGTGCAAACAGCCTGGGTTTCAAAGCAGGGTCACATGACCCTGATACCAGCACAGTCCAGGTCAGAAGGGACCTTTCTTTATTATACTGAACAGGAACAGGTGGTCGCAGTGGTTGCCCTTGGCCCCCGAGAGGCACCGGCCCCGTCGCAGTTGCGACCTCTGTGACACGCTCACACTGTCTGCTTTTTAGGCTGTAGTTTCATAAAGGTAGGTACACACTCTTGAGAAGTCGGGTAAATTAGTTTTCTATCAGATTTAGGAATACAGTATGCAACATAAAATACCGAAACAAACGTTACACCTGCCATTGATCAGAGTGGACTTCTAAGTTGAGTAGTGAACAAAGGTTCATGAAGAAGTGAGCTCACTCTCAGTTGTACTAGCTTCAGGATGTACACTGCGTAACCAGGCATTGGAACTAGTGGGCTCAATTTCATTTACATATGAAACATTTAATAGTCCACCACAAACATTTTATTACAGCTACTTATTAATGTTGGTTATCTCATGACTATCACTTGTCAAAAATATTCTGAATGTACTTGTATGTAGTAACTTGCCAAATGTGTTAACCAAATGGTTCTAATACCGGTCCTCTTGCAAACCTTGACTTGTCATCATTTAAAGATACACTTAATTGAGTCACCTGTATTTAACCAGGAATATCATCAATAACATACTGCTGGCAAAAGGACTTGTTGGTAGTCTTAGATATGACCTTCTCTAAGGTCACTTTACTATAAGAAAGGCTCCTTGAAAAAATAACTACATTTTTCATTTGCAGAGATTCCTCTGCAGACACTGCCCTGTGATTATGAAAAAAATAAAGTTATAATGATACAAGGTAGTGGTGAATTTAATTTGGAAACCTTGATGGAGGGTAGGCTGTGTACACTAGATCTGTTTATTAAGTGATTAAATATGATATTACTTACTTTTAATTGTAAGAATTGCACTTTGTACATAGATATGGTTTAATTCAATTCAGTATAATGGTATCGATATGGTGTCCATAGCATTGTCAGAAGTATGTACGCTGTATCTGTAAATTTTGTCCAGCCTTTATAGTAAGGGAGTGGCCGATGCACTGCTTGGCACCTGGCACACAAAAGGTTATAAAACAGAACCCAGCTAATCTGCACTTTTGCATTTCATTCATCCCTGCTGATGTAATAGACTCTGTAGACTTTCAATAATTATGTGTGATGAAATTATGCCATAACGCATGACCTGCTTTCCAGGACGGTAAGACGACAACGAGAATGTGAAAGTACCCAGCTAATCCAATACAAATCCCGAGATAGGCTTCCATTAAAATGAACACAACTACTGAAGAAGCATGAGAAGAGATGCGTTAAATGGTAATTTCCCAAGGCTGCTTATCTCCTTAAATCCACAGGGGGGGAAAAGGCACAATCATATCTTGGCACACTCCTAACCAATTCACTATCGTGTCCTAACCTTATCACTGTCATCTGTATTGAAAGCAAACAATAAACCCTGTATTTATTCTCTGATTAACAGAAAATGGCTTAGAATACTCTAAATTGTATAAATCTCTTATCCTCTGTAGAAATAAGTATATTATGTATTAATTACTGCTAGTTTTCACATTCAGGTCTTAATCTTTCTTTTTTTTTTCAATAAAAATATTGATATTCAATAATGTATAAAGATAAAAAATATGTACATATATATATATATATAATATATATATTTAACTTATTCATACAATAAATTGGTACTTTTAATAATTACGTTTTACAGTTGCTGACACTTTAACACAGTTTGATAGGCTTTTACGGTGACACATACACCTCTTCATTCATTCTTTCCACTCTGGACATAAGAAAAATGTTATTAAAACAATTCATTTACCTTTTACATTCAAATATATATGGTTATGCGTTTCTTTAAATAAGAATGCTTAATAATATTTCTATTTTACAAATATCAAAAGAGTGGGTTTTTTGTGTAAACATTTATAATAGTATGCTTCATCCTTCTGTTGCTATAAAAAAACCAACAACCTATCACTACAAGAGAAATTACTTATTTGTTAAGGTGACGGATCTGAAACAATTATCCCAGTATATTCTCTACACAAACTAATCCATCAGAAGAATTTATTGCATCATTTTGAATCCTCACAAAGTACAGATTGAAATTTAAGTCATAATTCATGTGTAAAGGGAGGATGAAATTTGTTGTTCTGCATTTACTGTGTGCTAAATATTCCTTGGAGTCTATGATAGCAACACTAAGCAAAACACAAATGTGATTCAACTGTTGGGTCTTCAATCATTCATGAAAGCAATGTTTCTATGTCAGTGCTTTTTCACTAACGCAAGATCAGAAAACCAGGTTCAAGTAGCACCAAAACAGAAATCTATTGCACTGCAGAAATAGTTTTCCTAAGGTCATAGTTTCTTTTCACAATATTAAAATATTTGGTGTTATGTATGTTTTACTTTACTGAAAGGGCGGTAGATGAACATGCATGGATCTAAGATGAGACAAAGGACTGAATAAGGTTTTAGCCTTTACATCAGGAGAATGGGCAGACTTGATGGACCGCATGGTTCCTATCTGTCATCAAATTCTATATGTTTTTGGGTTCTGTGTTAAATATGCCTCCCTTGGATGGAGTTCATTGCCTTACAGCAGTTGATGTTAGAAACAAAATCCAAGAGAAACTGAGGTTCAGCAATATTTTTTCAGGCCAAAGAAAGACATTTTTATAAATAGTGTCCCAGAATTAGCTTTCATTATATCTCATCCTTTTTCACGGATGTTGTAGTGTTCACACCAAGTGTGCACACCAAGTTAGTAGTCCAGCTGTTATTTAGCAAAATCCATTCTACAGAATGTTATCACCAAGCAGATAAACAGAAGACTTGCAGAGAAAATTAGACTTCCAATGTTAAACTTTGGACAATTGTCAGATTTATTTTGATAGATGAAATCTACATTTTGAAAAGCATCCCAATTTTTTTTCTCTGATTTTGATTCAATGGAAAATGAAAAAAAGTCATATATGTCCCCCTATTTGACAACAGTTCAGTTCAGTTACATGTTATGTTATATTCAGGTAGCACATTTAGTAGCCTACAGATCTATTGAGTTATAAGAACCAACAAAGCTTCTGAATCAAGCTCATTTCGACATTTTCCACTGGTTCAATTGGCTGCATACTTAGCCTAACAAAGTCTACAGAATTCATTAGACAAAAGTGCGGTAATCATACAATGGTAAAAAAAGTAACATATAAAACACAGAAAAAAATAATCGCACTCTCTTTGGCAGCTGAGGTTCCTGTCTATCCCTGTTGGTTAAGCATGTATGAAAATATATTACAAAGACATTAAGTGTTTCAAGTAGGTTATTCATAATGTGTCCTCTTCCATGTTTGATTTTCAACAACTGCTTGTCTGTCAGCACGACTCTGAGTCTCCATGCATTTTTTTTCTTCTTACCAAATAGTTAATGAGAAATTCACACAAGCCCTTAAGGTGTGGTAAAGAAATGTCTTCTCTATTAAAATCTAATGATCTATGCTTGGTATGTTGTCATGATTCCTACCAATTACCAGCAAGTGTAAGCAACAAAAGTGCATGTTGTGACACTGCGCACATCTTCAAGAAAGTCCTAGTTGGTGCCCATTATTTTTTATCTTTATAGTAAAGCAGTTAAAATCAACTCAAAACCATTTTCTTTTGGTTTTATCGAACAAAAGGTATTTTGCTTGTTTCTGCTGAAACTTGCTAGCTTTCTGCTGTCTGTTATTAAGTTTCTACCTTATTATGTTTTTATTACTTGTACTGGAAGGAGTTTGAAGTGTTTGTTTAGTTATCTGTATATATTGTAACACTTTAGCTTTACCCACATTTCTCTGAGGATGAAACTGAACCTCTGTTAATTCGAAGTAATTTGTTTTAATCCTTAGCAGTAAAGCAGTTAACAAGTCTTCACACATTCATCCTTTCAGAGACAATGCTCAAGATGACATATCCTTAACCATTTGAGTGCTGGAGGTCGGGGCATATTTTCCCTTCCAGGAGGCTGGGGTAATTTGCATAGTTTTGCTAGTTATGTTTTGATGACAACCACACAAACACTTTACCTGGAGAAACCTATAGCTATTCCAAGTTACCTTGTTTACAAAAATCCTGCAAAAAAAAACAGTTAAATTAATCCTATTCAGTTACCGTGACCACATCTAAAGCAATAATTAAATAATTAAATTAAATTATAGTTCCTGATGCATGTTTCGGCCATACACAAACTGGCTTTGTCAGAGGGCTGGCACAAATAAAAATAATGTGATTGTTTGTGAAGCTATATTCCATAGCAGTTTTATCCCAGATGTGACATTGGCTTCTAAATGGCATCCACCTAGCCTTGCCTATAATCAAACAGGGTAGCTAAAGGGGCATTGCCGAGAAGAAAATCGATTAACAATGGTGAAAATTGATTCATGAACAATGGTGAAAATCCCTTTTTTTGCTGTATTTCAAAAATTCCAATAGATTCAACACATTTTCATATGTTCACATCTATTGCCAAAGTTTCTATAAACTCAAAATCAGATCAACCCCTCTTATATAGACTGAAACAATTTCTTCCTTTTTAATATATATATATTTAATTTTTTGCTTGCATGTACATTTGTCCATTCAAGATAAAATTTACAATTCAAGACGTATTATTATTAGCTCAGATATTTTTTATCTTTCTAAGGTTTTTTTAATTCATTACTCAGTTTGTTATTTATGCATATGGCAACCTACAAATATATTATTTGGATCAATAACAGCCATTGGTTTCGTATGAATACACTTTTTCCTGGCACACTGATAATTAACGTTCTTTCCAAATACATCCTTCAGAAAATAGCATTGTTTTACCCGTGTGTGGGAATGGAAGATATATTCTCATTTTCATCTATCGTTGCATATATTTGCATATCATTAAAACAATTTAAATAATCCCCACTGAATCGGGCCACAAGTAAGTGGTTTGATAACATGGAGAAGATGTTTTTTGTTTTTTAATTTTTTAATAACGTATTAAACACTTAGTTCAAGTCATTCCTTCTGGGATCTTGCATCTTAAACCTTAATCCTATTATTGCTTGCTAACTTAGTATTTAATTTGAAGCAAACAATGACTTACAGTAAGTCAATATTAACTCAGGCTGATGACTGCTAGGATGCTTAGGAAGTCAGTGTTCACAACTAAAACAATGGCACTAATTTCATCACAACAGTGAAAATATTGAATGGATTTTAAATCTATTCTTACTGGTAACACTTAACAGATACACCTGTCTTCTTTCCGT
Source organism: Spea multiplicata (assembly GCA_009364415.1). Taxonomy (NCBI): domain Eukaryota; kingdom Metazoa; phylum Chordata; class Amphibia; order Anura; family Pelobatidae; genus Spea; species Spea multiplicata. The sequence goes on from VKOC01016240.1 coordinate 48,811, forward strand.
TCCTACAGAAAATGGAAAATATTTTCACCCTTACAGTAAAAGTTTACCAGCTCTTTAAATATTTTATGGGCCAGCTGCATTAGAAAGATTATATATATATATATATATATATATATATATATATATATACTCATGTATTACAGTAGTTTGTCTCTTTCCTTCTAGTATGATGCTGCCTGCTGATATTCCAAGATCAAATATTCTGTACCGAAGCAGAGCAAGGAAGTGCACTAGTCGAGTGGAAGGGGCAGATTAACAATGAGGCAAAAGAGCATTGGCCATAGGGCCCGTGGTGGCAAGAGCCCCCACTTGCTGCTTATTTTTCACTTCCTTTCATATGTGGCTACAGTAATTAAGAAATTCCTTTCGTAGCCACATGTTATGGTCAGTAAGAGCGGAAGCTACATAATTCTCTTCTTGCAAGGAAAAAGGCAAGGCTCAAAGTTACCACATAATTATTCCCTTACTAACAGCCTGCAGTCACAGGAGCAGAGAGGTGCAGGTAGGGGTTTGGATCCATGTGCATGAGGACATTGTATACAAGGAATTGTATATACTTGGTTATGTGTGGACATTCAGTTTGTTGTGCGGCTTTGTGGCGTCCTTCTAAATATGTTTGTGGTCCCCTTAAATATGATTCCTGTGTCAACAAAATTGTAGAAAGAAAACATGGATATCCATGGATATATATATATATATATCATTTTGGTAAAGGGCCCCTTATGTCAGCTGCCTGGAGCCGCATCTGAACTTGTTCCACCCCTGTGTCCCAGGAGATAAGAGTTGGAAAAACAGACAGACTTAGATAACAATTCCAATGCCTAGATCAAGGAGATACATCACCTATACGGAGCTAAAACTCCTATGATGTTCCACTAGCCTGTGGCTTGCTAATCATCATAGTAGTTAAACAACACCTAGAAGCTACTTGTTTACCACCGCCGGCCTAGATGTTCTAGTTATGTGAGACTGGACTCCCCAGTGAGAAGAATCTCTCCAAATCTCTGTTGTTCTTTGAAGATTGTTTTTCAGCATGGGGAGATCCAAGATCGATGGCACAGATGTTGGCAAACCCTCACTAACTAATCTGCCGCTAGGTTTGTCGACAATATCATGTCTGTTCAACAATCCTTGTGCATACATCCAAGCATACAAACAAACTATGCGGTATGGGATTAATGCTTTAAAATAGCCCATATTTATTTATTACTATCCTGGGACAAGGGGATATTAGCAAGCATTGACCTTATATTAATAGTATATATATATATATATATATATATATATATATATATATATAAAGCAGTCTTAAAAAAAAACACATAGTAAATATCAACTCGTAAAGCACAGTGTAGTTTTCTTCTTGTTCCATGGGCTGTAATCTGTCTAAAGCATTTCACAAAGATAGTATTACATTCATGACATGCGTCTTGACAACTGCAGCCATAAATCAATTTAAAATCTTGCATTAATCTTTTTTTTCTGTAATCAGAAGCTATTCAGCACAAATTTACATCTCATTTCTGTTGACCAAACTGCCACATTAGGCCTCTAAAGCTTATTCAGGCTTAAATGATTATATTCCCCTAATAAACACTTAAGTCCTTTCAGTCTGGTTGGCGTGAGTAGCATTAATGTGATTCACAAAGAGGAGCTAAGCAAAGTCAGCATTGTTTGCTGTTGGTGGCAGGAACTCTAAAGAGAACAACCGTTCTGCTTTTTTCAATGCCAACGGCAGTCATCACTGGTGTTCTACAAGCACAAAGCAGAAAGGTCAGAGAATTGTGTAAAGAGAAACCCTTTTAAACATCCATCCCAGTTGATCATTACTGGGACGTGCCCTAATTACTTTGTTGCTCTGTAACGGAAATCCTTTTCAACTAAAAAAAGAAAATAAATAAGGAACCTGGTAATAGGGGTTTTGATAAAAATCAAATAAAAAACCCCATAAAGCCAATAAAAAACACCCAGAAAGACATAATAGAAAACTTGGATATGATTTTTTTTTAATATTTATATGTAGTATGAAGTGCATTCTAGGAATTCAAGGCAAAGGCAATTAGATAAATTGTTAATATATATTATATAAATTGTTTTTCTGTTATCAGTAGGGTAGACAAACTCGGTAGACAAACTGTGAAAATATGGGGAATTAATTCACTAATGAGAGACCTCCGCCATGACGTGACAGCACTGCTCATCCCAAAAGGTCATTGCTTATGCTGTAGCTTATTGAGCATTCTGATTGGGGTTAATTTGCACAAATAAGACTGGGAATTGCAAACGCATGAAACACAACACATATAAATACAATACATGCCAAGCCGAGAGCACAGCTTCGCTGACACTGACCTTCACGAGGCTCTAGTGATCCAGCAAAAAAGAGCGATGGCCCTAAGAACAGATTTTTAATTGCTAAGCAGTAATGTTTCATGCTAAAAACTTCCCATGCACATTTCGTTGAGATGAAAGGTGAGATTGTCTCCTGATTGATAAATTACTAAACAATAAAAACAACATGCTTCATGTTAAAGATTTAGCAATAATAATAGTTGTTTAGGGAATATAAAAAAAATATCTAGGTCTATTTACATATAATTATGTGCACCAAGATTGATGCAGAGTAACTAGGCAAACGTATCTATAAAGATACAAAATTTGACAATGTATGGATATTTCAGAAATAATAAAATATGTTTTGCGCATCCTGAATTTGATTTCTGCAGAGTTGATATAGGTCACGATCAAGGGTTTGTGATTATTTATGGAGCTGTAAATTTCTTCAGAATTCATTTAATTTGTGAGCTTGGCCGGAAAGTTAATTGAGTTCTGGGCATCATAATGAGCGTTCAAGAGTTAGCCGTTATTACATCGTAGATATCCTTTTGGATATCCTTTTTATCCCACATTATATGAATATTTCAAATACTTAAATTAAACACATTAACTAAAACAATCAAAGTTGACCTAGCACATCTTAATCCACAAACACCCTGTTAGTTATAGATTTATATACCAAGTCAATAAGAATATTTATCTCAAGTTTTTATTTTAATCAGAACTTTAAGACCAGTTGGATAACATTTTTTTTATCTTTATACGCAGTCTAATTTATTTAAAATGAAAGTTTTGGAGACTAGTGAGCAGGGCTGGCCCAAGACAAAATGCCGCCTGGGACAAAGTTTAAAATGCCGCCTCCCCCCCCCCCCCGTACTTACCTTTCAGCAGTCCTGCTGCGAGTCTCCCTGCTTGGTCTCGGTGTCGGCTTGTAATGCTGAGAGACGGAAATGACGTCATCTTCCGGCACTCAACATTACAAGCCGGCACCGAGACCGAGTTAGAGGGCTCGCAGAGGAGAGAGAGGGGGGCGCCAAGCGGGTAGTGATAACTTGGTAAGTGAAAACCACTCGGCGCCCCACTCTCTCTCTCTCTTCTCGGCTTTGAAAAATAAAAAAAAGGGCAAGGGGCGGCAAAAGTGCCGCCTGAAGTGGTTGCCCCACTCGGCTCCTTTGTCGGGCCGGCCCTGCTAGTGAGTGTGCAACAGCAGCAACATCATGCAACAACATACAGTGGCTCTTGCCACACATGAATTTTTCAAAACCCATGTTTTGTGTGCTTGAATACATCAGATATAGACATGCACATGTTCAAATATATTTTCTATGTAAGAGTAGCTCATTGTCTCTTCCAACACGTACCCACTAAAACACTTGGAAGGCACAGATCTTAGGGTCAGCTTCTTCCCAGGAGAGGGAGAGCTCTAGGTAGCCCACCCTTGGAAGGTCCCAGGTACATCCATTCGTATTCCTGTCCTTGTGGCATGTAACGTAGGGAAGCGGGTGGGAGGCTCACTGGAGATCCTTTATTCCTGGTGTGTGCTCAGTTTTACAGTCTTAGTACATTTGCCATAGAGAACATAAATTAATAATTTAATAATAATAGGAAACAGTTGTGTTTGGTGTTATTATTATTATTAGTGCTATTGTGTTTAGTGTTGGCAAGAGCTACAATAATCTTGACAAGATGTTATCATTAAATGACTTGACTTATTAGTCACATAGGAATGTTCAGCACTTTTGTCAATTTGGACATGTCTAGGAATAAGATGCACACAAAAACACAACATACTGATGGCTTGAAGTGAACTATTAAGTATGTAATGCAACATAACCACAAAATCACAGGCTTCATATGTCCCTAGACACAGACTGCAGAATGCAGCCCAAGTTTAATTCCCACTGCTTTATCTTATCACGATCTTAGGTACATAAACTATTTCTTTGATTGTAAAGTCATAAAACACTAATCCAGGGCTTTCCATAGCTTTGTAGGACATTTATTGAAATCAATGGATAGTCCCGATCAAGCCAAATATGTTAACGTTTTACATATGACCTCATAATGTTATGCATCAAAATATCTTATAAAACACCTTCTTTCAATCCATGATGCAACTAGAGAAGAAAAATGTGTTGTATTGTGTATAAATGAATATTAACCTTATAATGTAACAAATACCAATAAAATGTATATAAAATAAATATACATAATATGATGTAATGTAATTCACATTTAAACATACAGTGAATAATAAAAATAAAATCCTATAGAGAAATCAGAACTTGTGAATGAAAAGCATATGGAAAGAATTATGGACCAATCGTGGACCAATTCCATTGTGACGATTAGGTGAAATGTGATATTAAGATAAGAAGATTAGACTGGTTCCACTGTCTGTATAAATGGTTCTAAGACGTCTTTTTTACAGCAGAAAAGTCAATCGAACTCCATTATGTAGCAGATATAAAAGAAAAATGTAAGTGGAATCAATACCATTATTGTAATGTATCACTTTATGGCTTGTAAAATAAACATAAAATGTAAAAGTAAAGAATACATTGCATTTTATGTGTGCTTATTCCCCGTGCTTTTAATGCTTTCTGGACTGTTATTTTTTTTTTTTCAAATTGTTTATTGTCTATATGCGCAAATGTACTAAGGATACTTAATAAAAAAAAATAATAATGGCAGACAACGTAAAGTAAAGGAGCACTGACACTGACGGAGTTTGTGGGACATATTTGGTGACTTCTCAGGGCTGGCCTCACAGGCTCCTGGGCCCATCAAAAAGGGGTCTTGAATAGCTAATTACAATGAAAGGGCTAACCCCATTCATTTACTGGAGAACTGGAGTGAGAACCTGGGAAGCGATCGGATGAGGCCAAAAGCCACTACTTTCTCCTCGAGATTAAAACACTGACTCGGAAGCACATGAACCCTTATGCCATTAAGGATGGAATCATTTTAACTATAGATTATTAAATAATTAAAAGATGCTCACACAGTTTATTTACTAGCATAGATGATCTGATTTGTTCTTGGCAACGTTACACAACTCAAAAAAAAATCACAACCTCAATGCTGGTTTTTTTTTTTTTTATTCACCCACCCCTGTATTATTATTATTATTTAAAATTGAATAAGCATTTGGAACCTAAGGGGGGTCATGCATCTCCATAAGCTTATGTAAGTTTACATTTTTGGTAAAGGTGAAGACTCCATTTTCTCTTTGGATTATGCTGCTATACCCATTTTTCTTGAAACTAGTTATTTTTTACAGCACTACAATCATGTAATCATAAGGATCAACTGGACCCCTAAGTGGGTAAATCATGCTATGGCATGTACATAAAAATTAATGAATTCATTCAGACAAGCCATAGACAAAATCAAGTTGACTTACATCCCACGTAACCCTAGGCATGAAGGCTACACACCTCTTTCTTTTGGTTTGACTTACATCCCACGTAACCCTAGGCATGAAGGCTACATACCTCTTTCTTTTGGATTGTAGCCTTAAAAGTCGCAATAATGTGTATATGAACATGTATACAAATTAAATTGTATAAATAAGATACACTGTACCTCTAAAAAAATAACCCTAAAATATGTCCCTCTTCAGCTTTTTGAAATGTCGAGGTATTATATATATTTAATTCCTACTTGCTTGCTAATAAATTATGTCACCAGTAATTGCTTCCTTTGCCAAAAAAACTCTCTTGCTTTCATGTCATGGCTTTGCTCCTAAAGAGTTTTTACTGAGCATATATTTTCTTCCAACCTTGTGGACACCATGTGTTATTATGCCTTTTCTTATAACTGGAAAATAGATAATAATAACAATATTGAAGAACGAAAGTAGATTAAAAAAACGGGTATAATATTTCTAGCTTTTTTTAATTAAAAAGAGCTTTGAACATATGTTGATAATAAATCAACATATAATATAATAATAATAATAATAAACATTATTCATGGTGAATAAATAATAATAATTATATGTTTTTATATATTATTATATATTTCTTATAATTTTTTAAGCTGTATTTTTAACTTAGAATGCCACTTCATTTTAAGATGTTTGAAAGACTTTAAAATAAATATATATATATATATATATATATATATATATACTGTAACTGTGTCATTTTTATATTTATGCCTATAGATTTTTCATTAACTTTCATATGCTAATATAATGTTTCACAGTTAATCACATTTCTTCATAATGTGCAATCAAAGATGATTATATGGATCTGTTGCACATGAGGCTCCTATCAATAGAAAAATACAAAAGGAAAAAAAAGGAAGAATTGTAAACCAAAAACAATTAGCACAACTGTCAGAGATAGTTCAGTTCACGTTAGTCAGCTTGCATTCTAAAAAGATGCCGAACCGAATGCACAAAGAAATGTCACTCAAACACTGAATAATTGCCGACGCGGTGTACAATGCGTTAAGCTTTTTAATAATGTGTGCGCTCATCCTTAAATTATTAAGCACAAAAAGAACTCAAAGTGCTAAGCTGCAGAAGAAATGTCATACTAAATATAACAATGAACTGCCACATAAAAAGCAACAAAATGAAAAAAAATCTGTTACGGCATCTGGCGGTTCCTCTATTGATAGGAGTGCATAGAGAAATAGCGTCTTTTGGGTTGATTAGCATAATTACCAGGAAGGAGTATTAGAAAATAACAGATACAAATAATGGGTGTTACTTCTTATGCTGTGTAACTAAAAGCATATGCTAATTCTGTGTCCGACAAATGCAAGCAACTTAATCGTGAGTCTTCTCCTTCGCCTTACAAATCAAGGAATTTAATTATGTTTAACATTTACTGATTTTTCTAAAATTTTAAGCACCAAAAACGGAGATAATTTTATCTGAAGAAAGGACTTCTAGTACAGGTAGGTTAATGTACATCGCACTTATTAACACGGGTCTTTGGACTAGCATGTTAGACAATGGTCAGTTTAGGAAAGTCCACTAGAATGTGTTACTTCCATGGTTTTTTGCATGAAACAACATGGACATGTTTACGAAACAGGTTCTGTTCCTATGGCAACAAGGCCCTCACAGGCTTATCGATCGTATGACTTCTGTGTTTCCACAGTGGAAATATATATTGTTAATTAAAAGGGTATTAATTTGTAGACATAAAGTACCTTTAACATTGTACCAGCTTCCCTTCACCCCACTGGTGTCGCCAATTGAATTACGCCTTGTTTTGTTTGTTTTTGCTGTCATTCACCCGCTAACATTTTCTGCGCATTTTGTTTTTCCGCATCCAATTTTCTCTGGTGTGCTTGAAATGTGACACATTGATTTCGAAATAAACCCCTGCGCGCATCATGCTATTCCCAAGATTTAACTTTAATTTTGTGAATTCTGTGTTTTGATTACATGCCGTTCAGGTAAATTCATCTAACTGACACATCTAATAAAGGATAATTTGGATAGGAAATGGTTCTTGGCAGAGACAATCCCAGATCTGACTACACATCTTTAATGGTGATTTGATTGGCTTCTGTTCGGGATGCTTCTTCCCAAATGTTATGTTTTGAGAGTGTAAAATGTACTCTCAAACCAGCCAAGAGGCACAGAGCAGACACGACACCAATGAAGTTAATCACACAAGAAGGGCCAGTTGTTCAATTTGGCATCAAAATAAAGCTGATAGCGCGACAGAAGGAGGCTGCATCATATAATGAATTGATTCTATCAAAGTGGATTATCTGTGTGGTTATGATTTTAATTGCGTGATCCAGAAGGATTTGTGACACAAAATTACTAATCTTTCATTATTGTGATCAGATTGGTGACTATTCATTTTGGGCTGGTTGAAAACTTTTTGTGCGTTTCACAATAAAAAAATATTTCTAAGCCAAGAGCAAGAAAAGTAGTTTATAGATTAGGAGACTGATCATTTCCGTATAATCATGCTGGTTTATGGATATATATATATATATATATATATATATATATATATATAGTGTATTTTGAGTATTAAAGTACATTCATTTTCTAGTATTTTTTAATAGATTTTTTGCAAAAGCCTAACAACAATCCCTGTCCTCATCACAGCAAATTAGCATAACCCAAGTACCCATTCTCGGAAGCAAGATAGAATAAGGACCAGTCAGTCAATGCTATCAGATTATTTGTTTATAACAAGCTATATACATGGAGCTAGATAAGAAGTATTATTATTATTATCTTTTATTTATATAGTGCCACCACGTTACACAGATCTTATTACAATACCAATATTCAAAGGGAATGCAAGACTAGAATAGAGACAACTGATACATTAGGTAAAGAGGGACCTACTCACAAGTACACAAGAAACATAGGTGTAATAATATAATATAATATATAACAATAATATATAATATTACAGGGACAAAATAATAACCTTTGTCACTAAAAGGTTTGACAGAAGAATCCAAACATTACACAGATCTCTTTACTCAGTAATGCCTTCAGCACTGTTGTTCAACTTATTAATTGAACAGGGATGAATGTTCCAATGTATAGGCTGAGTGTGTGACATGCATCTATAAATTATAGCTATGTTAAATTCAATATTATATATATATTATATATATATATATATATATATATATATATATATTCATGTTATGTTTACTTAACCATTTACCTGAAGATTATATATTGAAATACAATATTACATAGTAACATCAACCCAGAAAAGGGCAACCCCCCCCCCCTAATCTAAGAGATTTCCAACTGTGATTCAAAAAGTGGAAAAAATAGTTTTTGACTCAAAATGGCAATCTGATATCACACTGGATCAACAAGCTATTGCTAATCCTGTTCTTATAGCCAGTTATATATAGCTGTATATTCTCATTTTTTTGTTAAAAGGTGATGCGCCCAAATGTAAAGACATCATGGGTAGTGAATGCCGCATCTTTATTATTCTTAAGTAAGTTAAGAACCTTTTTCGCTGCATTAAGTGAAAACACCTTTATTGAACTCTGAATGGATGCCATATTATAACATATTATGGTTCCCATATAAAATCTGCATTGATAAAATATACTCTCATATTACCACTGAAGGATATCTGGCACCAAAAGCAAGATTAAAAGCTCTGCTACTTTTTTCTGCTACTGCAAATAGGAAGATCATTCACTATAGCTTTTTATGTTTATTGCTTGACCCTGAATTACATCGTATCCTGACTGCACTGGTTTTTCACATACATATCTTCTCCACGGTGTTATTTTATTTAGAGGCATATGTGCACAGTTGCTGCTATATAAAGGACATTACGCGATAATATAATAGACTTTGCAAGCCCCTGTTAATACCAGTCAGATGTCAAAGATATTGTTGTCAGATACACTAGTGATATAGTTAGTGTTTTTTTCTCGGTAATGTGTCATGGATGTGCAGTCAACACTTAGGCTCCTGGTTAGTTTGTTTACTGCTTAGCAGTAGGTCCACAGTCCTTTATAAAAAGATACCCCTCTAAATCTTAGTCTTTCAAGCCACCTAGAAAATCATTCAACAGATGGACCCATGGACAAGCAGAATTCTGGAAATAAGCTACATAGCAAAATTTATAGTAACTCTTGTCAATATGAAGGGAAGCTTCTAACAATAGAGGAATCCCACTCAAGACCCTTATATTCAATTTTCCCTCAAAGGGCACAGTTTTAGCTTATCCACTGTTTTAGCTCTGGAGTGGTTCAGCTAAGATGTCTATGCCATGTTATAAAAAGTATAAGAAAGTACACCGATCAACCATAACATTATGACCCTTTATATATTGTTATCATGGCACCTGTCAGTGGGTGGGATATATTAGGCAGCAAGTGAACATTTTGTCCTCAAATTGGATGTGTTAAAAGCAGGAAAAATGTGTATGTATCTGAGTGACTTTGACAAGGGCCAAATTGTGATGGCTAGATGGGTCAGAGCATCTCCAAAACTGCAGCTCTTGGGGGTTCCCGGTCTGCAGCGGTCAGCACCTATTAAGGTGGTCAAGGAAGAAAAGCGTGAACCGGCGACAGGGTTTGTTGGCGGCCAAGGCTCATTGATGTACGTGGGGGGGGGGGTGAACGCTGGCCCGTGTGATCAAATTCAACAGACAAGCTACTGTAGCTGAAATTGTTGAAAAAGTTAATGCTAGTTCCGAAAGAAAGGTGTCAGAACACTTAGTGCATCACAGTTTGTTGCATATGGGGCTGCGTAGACCAGTCATTTTGCCCATGCTGACCTCTGTCCAACGCCGAAAGCACCTACAACAGGCACATGAGCATAAGAACTGGCCCACGGAGCAATAGAAGACGGGGCCCTGGTCTGATGAATCATGTTTTCTTTTACATCATTTGGATGGCTGGGTGCGTGGAGAACACATGGCACAAGGAGGCCCACGCTCCAAACTTAAAGGACTTAAAGGATCTGCTGCTAATGTCTGGGTGCCAGATACCACAGTACACCTTCAGAGGTCTAGTGAAGTCCATGCCTCGAAAGGTTATGGCTGTTTTGGAGGCAAAAGGGGAACCTACACAATATTAAGCAGGTGGTCATAATAATATTAGGAAGGTGGTCATAATGTTGGCTGATCGGTGTTACAATGCTAAGGAAGAAAAAAAATCCTAAAACTAAAACAAACTGATAAATATATGAAACCTGATTATTTAGACCCTAGACAGCATATATATGTTTGTTTTATCCAGCAAACATGTCGAGCTCCTAGAAAAAAGGAACAAGGAGAATGTAAAGAAGGAAAGAGGTATTTGGGTCCCACAAAAGTGAGTGTTCCATCTTAGCATGATGCTTAGGAATTATTCTAACCAATACGTTGCCTTGTGATTAATACCCCTAAACTGTGTGTCTGAGTTAGCAATGTCACAAGAAATAGAAGAGCTTAGTACATTTAACCCGACTGTCCCAAGTACAAAACACTCATTAAACACACTTATATTTGTTACCATATAAATAATACAAAGTTTATTGCATTTCTCCCCTTCTAAATGTTGTTACGGAGCATAATACAGCACAGGAACATGTTATAGTAGCAAGTTGTGCCCTTGACATGCCGGTTATCACCACAGCAACATGCCATGGCTCAAGACTGCCAACTACCCTCCTTTCCCTATCACTAGTCTCTATCTCTGGTGAAACACATGCTCTATAAAAACCACACAGAGCTGGCAGAGCATGGAAAGGCATCTCTATTAAATCTCTAGATTCAGAAACACTAATGTGCTCATGCTGACTAATCTAAAGTGTACTTATTTTAACCTCTGAAGACACACACACACACACACACGGAAAAGCAGTACAGCAGAACATTCCAGGGACAGCAACGCTCTACTAGCTATGAAAACTAACGAGGTGGAAAAATCATTTTATATACTGTATAGACGGTGCAGTGAAAAAGTATTTGCCCATTCCCGATTTAAATGTTTCAGATCATCCAACTAATTTTAATATAAGACAAAGACAATGTGAGTTCACATAAAATGCAGTTTTTAAATTATCATTTCATTTATGGAAGACAAAGAAATAATTAAAACCTATATCACCCATGCCAAAAAGTAATCACCCCCTAAACTTAATAAGTTGTTGTGCCACCCTTGGCTGCAATTAAATGTTTCCTATAACTGGCAGTGAGGAATTTTGGCCCACTCTTCTTGGCAACATTGTTTTAATTTAGCCACATTGTTGGGTATTCCAGCATGAACTGACTTTTTAAGGTCATGTCACAGCAACAGATCCAAGTCAAGAGTAGAATCTTCATTTCTTTCGAGCCATTCGGAGGTATACTGGCTTCTATACTTTGGATTATTGTCCTGCTGCAAAACCCATCTGTGCTTGACCACAAACCGATGGCCAGACATTCTCATTCAGGATTTTTGGGTAGAGAGCAGAATTCATAGTTGCATCAATTTTGGCAAGTTGATGGCCCAGGTCCCAAAGCAGCCCACGGCCATCACACTACCACCACTGTGTTTGACCATGTTGTGTCAGCTGTATGTATGTAATGGGGCCCATGTCTTCCATCAAGATCTGCTTTTGAGTCATCAGTCCACATAATATTATAACAAAAATCTTGGGGTCATCAAAATGTTTTTCTTTGTCAAATGTGAAACGAGCCTTCGTCTACCTTTCTGTCAGCAGTGGTTTTTGCCTTGCAACTCTCCTATTAATGCTATTTTTGCTTTATTTTTATTTTTTCCTTGTTTCTAATTTTGGAATTGTGAACATTGAACATAACGGAGTCAATTGAGATCTCCAGTTCTTGACATGTTAGTCTGGGTTCTTTTGTGACCTCCTGGATGAGTCAGCAATGTGCTCCTGGAGGAAATTTAAGAAGGCCAGCCATACCTGGGAAGGTTCACCACTGTTCCAAGTTTTCTCTATTTGTAGATAATTGTCCTCACCGTGGTTCACTGGAGTCTCTGAGCATTAGAAATGGCTTTCCAGACAAATAGATGACTTTGTTTCTCATCTGAACTTGTCCTTTAGCCTACTTTGCAAGACAGGTTCTTTTTGATTGATGTTTAAAGTCAACATGTTTATTAGTTCTACAGGTAGTTCCTTTCTCTGTATTATAGGAAAGTCTAAAATAGCATACGTGTTTAAATTACCACCTAACAGTGATGGAAGTATTGCTTTTATGAATTATTGATATGTTTATGGTCTTTACAGCTAGCTATATGATTTTTTTTAAAACCAGAATATATTTTTTCCTGTAATAATGAGAATAACAGAAGTATATATATTTCTTCACAGCATTTAGTAATTTATACAACTCAACAAAGAGGGGAAAAACTAGTACCTAGTTAATCCTGACAAATGTGTTTATTTTCTTTTTCTAAAAAGAACTCTTAAGTAGGATAATATTTTATGATAATGCACCATGAGTAGAAATATGTTCTGGCTAGAAAAATGAGGTGAAAACTTTTATAACTTCGGCTACTATGATTTTATTAAATAAACTGAATGTAAAGTGAATTTTTGAAACATTTTGAAAAACTGTGGACAGCATCACAGGTTTATTTTTTGCTGTTAGATATAAAAAATGTAATACTTTTTAACCTGTTTTCACCTGCAACATATTTTTAACTCCTTCAATCCAAGGGTTTTTTAGTACCATATTTTCCATAAGAAAGTATTTTCATGCAGACATCTTGATTAAAATGCTTTTTATAATTTACATCTGTTTTATTCCAACTGAAAACATAATTAGCCAATACCCACAAACATCACATTTGTTTCGCGGATATTTACAATCAAGCAAAAAGCTTTGCTTAAAAAAAAAGTCCAAAGTGGCACATAATAAAAGCATTAATATGGATTGTTTGGCAAGATGGAACAAGGTTATCAGATTTGCCTTTATGGAAAGTTCTCTCATGCATAATGCATTTATACCAAGTTAAAGGGTCCAGCTAAATCATGGAAGTCTGGTAAACAGAGCATACTGTCTTAATTTATGGATTGTTGCATTTGTGAAAAATATACTACTGATAAAGCACAACTCCATATAAAAACAACATGGCGGTGATGTATTGCCATACTGTTGTACCAATGTAATCCTGTAGGGTTGTCGTATATTAGCTATTAATTAATATTATCTCTTAAGCAGTGGTAGTCCAGAAGCGCTGCAAAACACTGACATGGCGCTCAGGGTGCAATCACCTATTCTGAATACTTTATTTTATATTTATTTTATATTCTGTATACTTTTTACTTAACTTGGTATATTTACCAAAAATCCATTATATACATATATACTGTAAGTTGTGTGGGTGGTTTCTATTTTATATATATATATATATATATATATATATATATAATATATATATATATATATATTTATATTTTTTAATTTCTGGGAACAGGGTATCAAAGTGTTTCATTATATTACCTAATTATTAATGCTATAACAATTCACAAGTGCCCCATAGCAAAACATAGCAAAGAGTTGGAAAGTTCCAACTCTCCATAATTTCTTATGGGTAGTTTAATAACTCTTTGCCTCGTATATACAAATAAGAAGTTTTAGAATTAAGCAAAATAAATGAGGTAATTTTTGCTAATTTACGAGAAATGTATAAAAATTGATCAGCCCACTTCTGTGCACTCAGACTGTCTCTGAGTTGAAACTAGGCCAGCTTTAGCAAAGACAGAGAATGTGATGATGGATCAGTATGATTATGTCTATTCCAATGTTATCATTGTGTGGAAAACATTGACATCAATAGAATCTACTTAAATTGCAAAGTGTAGTTACAGCAACATCCATTCATTTATAGTCCAAGCTTGTGAGTAGGCAATAAAAAACATCCTGCTAAAAGTGAGTTTTATTGTGTTGGTCGGCTGATGACATAAAGAAATCATCTTTTTTGCAATCAGAATCAGATATTGTATAGGATAGGACACATTGAACACTGTGTCACTGCTATTCTCTCCAGACTGAAGAGCAGGAAGTTCCTAGAAGCCATCAGGGACCATGAGTGACTAGACCAAAGAAAAGCAGGTGTGTGCTTTTGTTCTACAATAGATGACAACATATATCTGAATTGAAAAGGTAGACACAGAACTAAGGTGAATAAAAGAACTAAGTAAACTCACAGGGTCTAAAGGAAAGAAAAATCTCATGCAATGCTATTTTGTTTTATATATATATATATATATATATATATATATATATATATATGATATTTATCAAAAATTCTGGTGATTACTGAAGAGTCTCCTATTACTTGAGCAAAAAGTGGAAACATTGGGCAGGTTGGCAGGACAATTGTACAGTACCTGGAAATGTGGTTGGGAGGTATGCGGTCCACTGATATATGCCTCTAAACTACAACTATTATTTCTTTTTTTTTTAAATACTTTCATCATAAACCTGAACCTAAAACACTAATCTTTTGAAATATAATGTATATGTGTTATACATCAATAGACTTACCCCATTTTTCGGATATGCAATCCATCCAAGATCACCCATGACTGAGCGAGAGTCCAATAAATTCACTGTGGAAACAAAAGAAAATCTCTCAGTAATCTGAAATGAGTCTGAATTACCATACATCTGTATAAAAGCATATGATATGTAGAAAGTGGCATTGTCATAGGAAGCCACCCGTGGCACGAGAGGTGCACACAATACCTGCCCTGCTACATCTGTCCCAGTCCACTGTACATATGAAGTGGAAGGATCTAGGAGCAACAACTCAGCGCAGCTACAAAGCGATAGACCAGTCTCACTCGAAAAGCTTGGCAACTGAGTATTGAAGTGCGTAGCTTGTAAAAATTACCTGTCCTCTGTAGCTCCACTCACTGCAGTGTTCCAAACTGCCACTAGAAACAACATCAGCACTAGCACTGTGCATTGGGAGATTCATGAAATTGGTTTCCATGGCTGAGCAGCTGCACACAAGCCATAGATCACTATACACAATGCCAAGCATCAGCTGGTGTGGTGTAAAGCGCACCGACCGCCACTGAACTCTGGAGAAGTGGAAACTGATTCTCTGGAGTGATGAATCACACTTTACTATCTGGAAGTCTGATGAATGAATCTGGGTTTGGTGGATGCCAGGAGAACACTACCTTCTGGAATGCATAGTTTAGTGGAATTCATAGTTTGGTGGAGGAGAAACAATGGTCTGTGGCTGTTTTACAGGGTTTAGTCAAGGCCCTGACTTCAAGTGGAGGCTAATGTTAATGCTACCGCATACAAATACATTCTAGAAAATTATATGCTTTCAACTTTGTGGTACAAGTTTAGGGAAGGGCCTTTCGTGTTTCAGCACAACTGTGCCCCAGTGCACAAAGCAAGGCCCACAAAGACACGGTTTGGTGTGGAGAAGCTTGAGTCACCTGCACAGATCCATGAGCTTAACACCACTGAATAAGAATGGGATAAACTGGAATGTACGTGCAAGCCGGGCCTTCTCGTCCAACATCAGTACCTGACCTCACAAATGCTGTTTTGGCTGAATGGACAAAAATCCCCACAGAAATGCTTCACAATCTTGTGGAAAGCCTTCCCAGAAGAGTGGAGGCTGTTATAGCTGCAAACGGGGGCCCAACTCCATATTAATGCCCATGGTTTAGGAATGGGATGTCCAACCAGATCATATAGGTGTAACGGTTAAGTTGTCTGCATACATTTAGTAAAAACATTGTGTTGTTACCACTTTTTTAACTATTTTAGCACGTCTTAGATAAAATAGCAGCTATTGTTTAGTCCAAATATGCCAGTTAAACTGAGTGACAAATAAGAAGGAGGTTTTCAGAAATAATGTAATGCTATAGGCTTTTTGAGTTCCTTGGTAAACGTATATTGAATTACACCTGAGAAACCCCATATGTCGTAGTTTGAATCAACACATTAGATAGACAACTTGTGTATTTAACTTAGCAGTGTGGTTTATTTTAAAGGAAACAGTGGGGGTGAAATAATAAAACCAAACTGGAGTATCTTTAGCAATTCTAAACGAATACTGGGCAAAATGCAATATACTAAAATGTGTCTTGCAGAATTTTTTTTAATATTGAATAAAAGGTTTGCGATTAGATTTGGAAAAGTCCAATATCCCTTTGGAACTCTGTGAGCCAAATTGTTAAATCTATTTCAGCCCCGCATGAAATAACATTCAACTGCAAATCCTCAACACTTGCACAATATATTTTATAGTGTAATGATGTCCAAAAAGCACCACATGTAATGAAATATTTCTAAAACAATCACTGTTAGAGATAAAAAAAAAAACCTACAACCTTTACAAAATCGTATTGAATGTCAGTATAATTTACTAAGAACATACTTATTTCTAAATAAGATGTAGAAATACCGCATAAACACTAAAACGTGTAAATCTACCATAAAATGATTTTCTTAAAAAGAAAATAATAATTACAATAGACAATAAATTAGAGAATGGATACCTTGTCTGGGGATTGGACGATCTGCCCCATAAGTCAAAGAGGAAGAAGGGGATGTTGAGCAGAATACAAACATGTTAGCGAGAGTGTGTGTGTGTTTGTGCCCCTAAGTTTCAAAGTAGGTATCCTAATTTTGTCCACACTGGCTAAGAAAAATTATAGAGAGGCTGAAATCTCAGACCTGTTACCTTATATTCTTACATTTATAATACTAAAATTTTATTCTGAGTACGCAACAAAATTAATAATAACCCAAAACAAAATGGGATCTAAGTTTTTGGCATTGTGTGATTTTTTTCTGCCTATTTTATTTTAGCTGGCACTTCAAAAAAAAGCACAGTTGCTATGTTATCATACAAAGGGTTTAAGATGTAAATATATTTAACATGTGACATCTCATTGATTGCAAGTTGTAATATGGAATTTCTTGGCATACTTACCAAGAATTCTCTGAGCTGCAATTATAGTAATTAAGTGCTTCAGAGCAGCATACGTTTTCATGTAAATCGTAATAGGCTGTACAATGAGTATTGATCTACAAACTGCAGCCCACAATCATTTCTTTTTAGCAACCATAAATGAATATAATTAGATAACACTTTTTGTCTCTTTATCATAAGCATGGCTTACATCAAAACATCCTATCTGTTTTTAAACATACTGATGTTGGTTCCGCCTTGACACTGGTTTATTTATTTTATTTTTTTGTTTTAAGAGTTTATAACCCGTTCTGCCTAATTTGTTGAACGGTATTGATTTGTTTTGATGTAGCAGTCGTAAGGAAAATGACCATGATTTTCACAAGTAAAATCAGGGACAAAAACATGGTTCTGAGGTTGCTTCTAAAAATACATCATCATAGGACGAAATAGCCAATCGGGCTCACAGGGAAGAGCCACTCTATATAAGCTTACCCCCCACCCCATGTCATACACATACACTCACTAATTCTCTCACAACACCAGCTTGACGATACTGCTGCTGGTGCCAGTCACATAAAGTTATGTGACCCAACTGAACGATCTGCTGGACTGCACTTAATTTAAAAACTATATATATATCTTATACAGTGTATACAATGGTATGTAACGCACTCACTTGACTGGGAACCGTTGTAATATGCTCCAGTGCTAACAATCCAAAAAGTATATACAGCATGCAAATAAAGTTGATGCACTCAACGTTTATTGGCTTACTAAAGGTCCAACGTTTCGGGCTCAATGAGCCTTTCTCAAGAACCATTTATTTGCATGCTATATATATATATATATATATACATACATGAGGTCAATGAAAACATAACACTATGGCTGTAAGGATTGAAATTATGTTATGAGTTCTTGATCTTTGCCTTATTAATCTCATACTAACTAGGAGGCTTGTATCAGTATCCTTACATCAGGATTTGCAAAAACATACAGCATTTTCTTTCTGGCTGTTTTGTTTGAGGCTCCGGAGACTTGACCTAAAGAATGCTAGTTTTGTGAAAATGACTTTAATATTGAGCCAGTCTTGATGCTTTCCTGTTCTAAGTAACATCTGTTCTATCTATATAACATTTGTGTTTTTATTGCTTTGATATTTTCTTGATTTTCACATAATAGCATGATCTTTTCCAAGACTTACTAGTAATGGTCCACTTTTCTAAAATTCCTTTTGACACTTAGAAACGAATACTCTCCTTCCAAAGAATGAGTTCCTGACAAGAAGGTTAACGTATTCTATTTTATGTTCGAAAATGCTACCCAGTACCAAGCATTGCATTTTAAGGGGGACACTCATGCAATTATCGAATAAAGACATCTTACAAAAACACATTTTATAATCTAGATGTATTGGGCAGAGGTTCCCCAAGGCAGGAACTGAGCAACTCAGTGGGTATGAATGTATCAAAGCATTCTACAGCCTTAAAAGTCACAATAATACGTACAGAAATAACCTGAAATTGTTTAAATAAAAGAAAATGCTCTCCATATAACTGCTTTATTCAGTTCCATACATTTTTATCAATAAGTATAACTCAGATCTCTCCAGGTTTTCACCCAGAGTCTCCGGTTCACCCCGGTCCTTCTCTGGGTAAGGGGACTTAGCCATGCCCACTCCTCAACTGATTTCCCTCCCAACCCCTGTACATACCTGGGAACTTGTAGGCTCTGGTAGAGCCTACTCTTGCAGGACACAGCCATGACTGCCCACTGAGATCAGGGGGCGGTCCCGCTGATGTCAGTGGGAGATCCTGATGATGTCAGTGGGCGGTACTGCTGATGTCAGTGGGAGATCCTGATGATGTCAGTGGGCGGCCCTGCTGTTGTCAGTGGGGGGGTCCTGCTGACATTGCGGGAAAACCCCCCATTTAAAGGGGAAACTCCTTCGGCGACCCAGAGGATTCAGGTGTTGAACACGGAGAGTTCCCAGATATGCCCATGTAATGCTAGCGCCACCCTTCACACGTCTAACCATGTCCATTGCGTGTGGCTAGCCCCTCCTTGCCAAGCCACTCGCTCAGAAGTAGCCTACTCTGCGAAGTTCCCAGGTATGTCAACAGGGCACAAAGTCACATTATAAATATTGTTAAACCCCCACACTGGCCCACACATCTAAAGCAAAAATGTGCCTCTTTGGCCAGCCCCTGGTGCTGATTAAAATCTACCTTAACACAGGGAAATTTACTGGATATTAGTGTGACTCTTTTCTAATAAAAAATTAGGATTGCTTAATTTTTGATCAAAAAGAGAATTTAAATATTAATGTATACTCTGTCTAGATGGCATAAGTCACCGCATACGCTTTCTGCTATACAATACCCGAATTGAAGGACTTTTGAATGAGATTTGTAATGCTTTGCTTCTCCTGAATGTATTTCATTGCTATGAGCACAACTGTCAATTTGACATATAATCCAAAATTGAGCTCGTATAAAACCAAACAGATCCTAGGCTGAGCATTTTGACCTCTTCGAGTTTGGATTCTGATATAAATCACACACTTTCGACTTACTACATGTCTTTTCACTGTGTTAAAACACCTTAACGTCGATCCCCATTGTCACATTCATCACAGATATGGCCGTGTAAGTAAAACGGTGCATCCTGCAGCACTCTTTGTAAATAGAGTGTTGCCCGCTTTGTAAGTTTGGAATGCTGTGATCACAAATATTCTATTGTAGTGACTTTATAATGGTGGCAACCAAATGCCTTCTAATCACGGTCCTAATTAAAAAATGCTTACCAAGCGGTAAAAGCATCCTGAATTGTCACCTGTACTCAAGCAGAAAATCAGAACATGCGCAATAGGTTTTACTAAATACAAAAAGTACTGGTGTAACATTGACCATTTGCCTTTAACCTCTTGTGTGCCAGAGGGTTGTACAATGCATTACACCTTCAAGATAAAAAATGTTTTGTTTTTTTTTTAATTTAACAACCACGCATCTCTGCTGTCTTGTGACATTTGGTATTTAAGGTTTTACGAGGCAATTTAAAATGGTATTTATTACACATATACTGTATATCTATACTGCATATTAAGAAATAAATTACAGCGCCAGTGAATGTTCACATAAACAGCCGTTAAACAAATGTTTGGAAACATTAAGCTCATAAAACAACAGAACATTCTACCAAACCACTTTACTAAGCAAATAGAAACCTTTTGAGATATACAAGTGCACATGACCATGCAGACCATCTTAATGACAATAATACTAAAGCAAATCAACCTATTTCATTTGGTAGGGTCGTAGATATTTTTATCCAGCTCACATTTTACACATTTCTATTAAGTAAATGAATAAATGCAATGATCCAAAAGAAAGTCAATTACAATCTAAATAATCCTTCAAAACAAAACGCAAATGTGAATAAAACCCTATTGTACAGCCACCTAATTCTATTATGTCTTTTACTCTCTCGGGAAATAAATTAAATCAAACTTTTTTTGTCTATGCCGCATTAGGCTCTGAAGGAATATGTTTACAGAAGATGCTATGGGCATACCATAAATGAGTGAAATTGGCTGCTAAGTTAATAGCACACAAAATTATATATATTCCAATATGGACATGTCTAACAATAAGACACATACAATGACAAAAGGTCCACCACATTTTCATTTCTTACCAAGGTTACATGGACTCATGGTCATTTGAATGTGTATGCTGGTTTAGGTATACCATGTAGCGTATACCATGTAGCGTTGTAGACACTTCTGTTGGAAGTTCTAAATATGTGCCGTAGGAATATGTCTACATAGGGTGCGGTTGTGGGGACACTCTTCAGAACCTTGCCCAGGTACCTCATTTCTTGTCTAGTCCAGTGTTGAAATGGAAGTGACATATTGTTGTCCCAAAGGTAGAGTACTGTACTGTTCAAGGTCATGAAATAGGATCTGATTCCACAACATGTCTGTTCCCATCTATGCACATGCACCCCAAGGCATACCATCTTTATTGACTATATCCCATGTATTCTTATTTTAAAGATGCTGTAGTGTGGAAAGGTGTTGTAGGCCTGAAAAGTGTTTGGCACTCCGGTACTTTCAAATTGAGTTAACTCTGAGACTTGAAATAGTAAATATTATTGTAAAGATTCTATGCTTAATCACGGAAATCCTGACTTGTCATTTTTAATGGTGCACTTGAATCACCTCAATTTAAGCTGGTATATCTATCATAACATAAAGTTAGCAAAAAAAAAAACACCAATTGGGAGCCTTATCTATAATCCCAGCAGTGTACAGAGTAAGCGCCAGACTCTGCCACCCTGAGGTCTTAAGATTGCAGCAAAAACCCTAAGGCTCAGGGTCAAACCCTGAGACTTCACAAATATGAGTACCAGCCTCACATAAAAAAGGTGCAAAACCTTGTATACCACCATGTATAATAATAAAAATAATAATAGAAGACCTTATCCAAGCTTACCTCGTTGTGCCACCATAGAAACAAATGTTTCTTGTGATTCAACCTTTACTAAACAGGCCAACCTTGTAGATTCCTGTCAATACAGACATCTACAAGGCTTTAAAGGTCCAGCAGATATAGTATACTGCATATAGGGCAGTAAAGAAAAAACATAATGTGAGCTGGAAATACCACTGACATGATACTGAAATGTACTTTGTTACTTATTCATATGCAAGCAAACGGTAATGACGAGAGATTTGGCAAAGCAGTGGTGGCTCTAGCCAGGCTCTCATACAACACCTGTCTCGTTGCAGATCATCAAGAGGGTATGGGCACAAGCCAGCTAAAACACCTCCGATCCTTTTGTCTTTATGGTTTTAACATAACTTCTGAAAGATGAGGCAGACAAGTCCTCGTCGACTTCTATACAGCTCGCCCACCTCCAAATGACTCCCAGACAGCTGTTAAGAATGTTCCTAATGCCTTAGTTATGATGAAATCAAGTTAATAACTTCACCTTCCATTTTACGAGAACATTCATTTTACCATCAGTAAATATAAGAGCCTAAAAAAAAAAAAGATCAAGTCAATGTGCAGTCCCAGCAGTGCTAGTGTTACAGCTTTAGTATCTCTATACACACTCAGCTGCAGGAGATTTATTTCCCAGAAGAAATGATTCATAAGCAGAATTAGTAAAAACAAAAAAAAACGGATCACCATGAGCAGATGTCATGGCGGAAGGCTGACAGATTTTATTTTCCTACTCCTACTGACACAAAGGCAGTCTTTTTTTTTCAAGGGGCCAAAAGGGTACGTAACTGCAAAAGGTGTCGTAATTCTGCAGTATAAATCTGGAAAAAAAAGAGTCAGAATTACAAAGTATTGCAGAGTTTTGGAACGGCTATTATAAAAGCTAGCCACTAAGAACACTAACGATGCACAGGCACCATTTTCAGTGTAATATAAAAAAAAAACAAAAAAAAAACATGTTGTGTACATATGTCAATGGTGTCTTTTTACTGCTGGTTTACTTTTTCTGGATAACTGAATTAAAGAAAATTTTAAAGAAAATTAGAAAACACAAGTTAAAATATAAACATGTTGGATTCAATGTATATATATGAAAGTATATATATATATATATATATATATATATATAATATACAATATATAGTATGCATTATATCATACTCCTCTGGAATTGTTAGCTCAGTGTCTTTAGCTTCTCTGTATTTTTTTCCGGTGGAAACAAAATGCACAGGCATAGAAATTTAAGGTGTGGACTTTTACGTTGAACGTATGATTTCTGCATGGGCATGAAAGGCACGTTTTCCCTCTGTGTGACCTTAGATATGCTGCTTTAATTATACCTTAAGATCGAATAATTAAAGCAAAATGGGGTGTGTGTTGTTTAACATGATGGGACTGTGTCTCGGACTTAGTAGACGCAGTAGGCTTATAGGTAAAAAGATGTGAATGGGCACGTAGAAAATAATACAACAAAAAAATTGGGCCGCACCCTCTCCTTTGCCTTATGTTGTCTACCTGTATCTTAAGGGCACTTGTTTTCCTCACCCTGTTGCCCGTCTGTTCTGTTTAACCAATTTGTCGTCTCACTCTTTGTAATCTACACACATCCTCCCTCACACTTATATGAATGGCGAATGAATGGCATATTGGGTTTAAGAATTTGTACTCTTGTGCGTCACGTAGAAAGATAGCATTACAATAAAAGAAGTACCTAGCTGTAATGCGATCGCTGTTGTCAGCTAACTAAGTTCCTCTTCCCCTCAGGTTAAGTTGTAGAGTCATGTTTCTGGCAGCAGTTGCTGTGCTTGGAAATATTTTGTCACATAAGTGAAATTAGCTTGTGTTTTTTTTTTACTTGTCAATCAATCTAACTGTATTTTAGATTTTTAGTTTAGAAGTTTACGACAAAGAAGCTGAAGTTGGTGGCAGCCAGTGGCAAAGCCACCAGTATCTGGTCAATTTCTTGTACTGAAGGTCTCTCCCTTCTTCTCATCCATCCATATGATGCCTGCCTGAATTTACAAAAATCAACAGGGGAGAGATAATAATGGGGAGGAATACCTTTCCCCAAAACGATGAATTTCAGTTAATTTACTAAACTATTGCAGGTTCGAATAATATACTAGATTTAAAGGCAGGCACTCAATATTATCCACACCAGTAATATAGATCACCAGTGTAGTATGGTTGTCATTGATTTTGGTATAGAGAAGTCTGCAGAATGCCATCTGCCACAAGTCACAGCATCACTTAAATGCTGATTGTAAGGTGGTATAACAAGATGCAGGTGTCACTAGGGCAGAAGGCATCACAATCTGCAGGAGATCTTTGGCAGCATCTGGGGGCACTATTATCCATTTTATCAGCTTTCGCACAAATTCACAGTATTGATTGAGCTTTTGAATAAATGTGTTTAAATTTCTCACGCAGCGTGAGAGCATGAAATTAGACTGACCCCTGAGAACCGAAATAGGGCAAAAGTATCAGATGTGCGCTCACTAACATGCAAAGAAAATAGCAGACTGGTGTTAGGTTGTATATGTAGGCTTTGAAGTATAGCTATACTATGTGTCGAAATAAATTGTAAATATTGATTTATTTAGCATTATATAGTCATTAGTTACTGAATATCCGAATAATAAATCTAATTACTCAACACATTTTTTTTTGTTATATTTCCAAATAAAACTTTAAAAGGTTCTTATATGTCCACCATCCTTGCTACGAACCTTGTATGAAAGAGCCATCAAGTTTGTAGGGTCCTAAACTCAAGTATGTGTAAATGTAATTGTTAACTGAATTGTACAGCAATGTGAAATAATTTGATAAATAATGGTTAATAATACAGTTTCTAAGGTGGTGCAGGTCTGCAAGTCCCAAATAAAGGAGGTGTTCCTATTTTTTTGGAAATTAGAACGTTTATAACGCATGGTAGCGTGATTCCTAGTGCTGTTCAATGCCCATAGAAAAGAAAGAAGGTTGTAGTTTCATCACTGCCTATAATTATGGTGTCATATTTGTCCTACACTAAATCTATTTGCTCAAATAGGAGAAGACTGGAGTTCTGTGTATTAAAGTTTAAACGGTGGTCACCCAAAAATATGTATCCTTAATCCACTAATAAAATCCACACGATATAAAGCATAAAAATGTTTTACAAAAAAAAAAATATTTGAAACTTTAAATTTTTAAAGTTGTTTTTAATGATGCAGTTCTTCGTACCTTTGAGATTGTTAAATTTATATGTGTTCCTTTTTCCCATCTCGCAATATTCACAACGTGCATCTAGCATCATCTTCTTTATTAGCGGCTCAGGTAGTTTGTTCTCAAGTCCCTTTTTAACAATCTTGTTTTTAAGTTAGCGCAAGGTTCATCAGACAGCAAGCCATTAAAGAGAGGTGAAAGGGTTAATAAACAGGTCTGCTATCCATGCTGCCAGCATAATAACATCGTAGGGTAGATAAGGTTATTAAATAACGAAATACCCCTAAAGTTTTTAATTTTATTTAGTAAAAAAATATCAATCCGTGTTTACTATACAACTACATAGTGTTTCCATATTACAGCTTGCATTTGATTACTTTGTGACCTATATAGAGATTTTAAAAAAAAATGAGCAGAGCACCCAGGAGAAAATTCACAAAATGTAATTTATAAGCACATTTTCTGCTGTTTATATTCACATTATTGTAAATATTAGAGCTGTGAAACACTATAATATACTCATTTCTACCCAACGTTCGGGAACTTTTAGAAGTGAGGTCCATCGGTAGAGGAAAGAGGGGCAAAGGTTTCCGCTCACAAACAAGGAACGTTCCTCCTAACAAAAGGGGTATTCGGTAAGTATGTGCTGAGGCAATAACATATCTGTCACATGGGAGGAAACCTGAAGGGCATGGAAGCATGAACCCAATGTGCATGTGTAGGCACCAAGCCCTCCTATCCTAACTGAACATATTTGGTCCTAAAATGTTCCAAGTAAAGAGGGGCATTTGGTAGGCAGGTCATGAGCCAATGACATGGCCGTCATATAGGCTTATGAAGGACCTTGGCGCATATAAACAGTAAGCGTGTGTAGGAATTGAGTCCTCCTGACAAGTTTGGTCATAGATGCCAGGTGTTTGTTGGGACTGAGGCAGAAAAGAACACTAATGCAACCAGGTTTTTTTCACTGATTCCCAAAGCAAAATTAGGGAATACGTGTCCCATTACTTGTGGATACACACTTATTTGTCTATTCTGAAACAAGTGAAAATACATTAAGAGCTGTCTGTTCGATAAGGATATTGCTTAAAGAACATGTTTTATTTTTCTTATAGTGTAAGTCTTTTATTGGCTTCTACCTGTAGTGATAAATCAGATGAGGCCTGGCACGGCAAATGTTTTTCTGATGAAGCAATGAATAACTAGATGCATACTAAAAAAAAAAAAAAAAAAGCCAGACAAAAGTTTCATTACAATAGCATCTGATTTTACAAATAAAGGCTATAAAAATAAACCTTTCCTGATTGTTGAGGTCCTAATAAAAGTAACAGACTGCTTCAAACTGCTTAACTGGTGTTTTCTGCTGAGATAATGCAATATGACAATATGTACAACCTACAGAGAGGAATGTATTGGCAATTTTAAATGACGCATGAAATGTACACTTTAACAGTCTAAAAAAAAATCCTGATTGTGATATACACAGCATTTTAGTTAAACAGCCTTTAATAATTCCAGCTGTTGGTGAACCACGATAACTACCACCCTGAGCAAGATCTATACTGAGGGTGATGCATGTTGTAATTTCACAGCTGTTCTAAAAACAGGATCAATACAATACTCTCATAGTATTCTGTGAAAAAGAGATAACCACACTGTTGGTGTCTGCCCTGGAGCCTTAGGGGATTCATAACTTTATGCTGGATCTCAAGGGGAAGGGCCTTTTGCTAGTTCTGCAGATGCTTTGTCCATATCTGCCTTGTCCCATCAAGAACCCATTGTCTACACCATGTGGAGCTCCTCAGCCTCACGTAACTGCTCAATAAAGACATTAAGATAGGTGAGGCAATAATATCCCATTTATGGTGATTTTCCAAAATATGGTCAACCAAAATCCAACACCTTATTAATAACACCACTTACGGCCCCCACAAGTATGTATCATTAGTTCAAGGATGAAACCCCTTACCCATCAGTATTACTGATGTCCATGTTTGATGTTTCCATGCTTTTGGATGTGAGACAAAACGAGATCCTCTTTGTTTCCCACTGCATGGCCCACATACTGCTTTGTATGCATAATGCCGCCTATGCATGAACTATACTGTCAAAAACCTCTCAAAGAACCACTAATGTAAGAGAAACGCTCAAGTCTTTGAACTGACTCAGTTTCTGCCATCTTAACAGTGAAAGTAAATTGCGGATATTGAATTTAATACAAGGAAGAGACCACTTAAGGAATGAAACAGAATTTTAGTACAAATACGCTGAACATCTTCTTTGTAGGTACGCAAATAGCTGTGTCTTAAGCTAGGCAAGTAATGCACTTATGTATATCTCCCATTTAAAAAAAAAATGTGCTAAAAACAAGTTTTTGCAATATTTCTTTTGCACAAAATCATATGCAAATAATTGAAGTTGATATCATATTAAGATAAGTCTGTATTACATCTGTCGTATGCTCAGAATGTTAAATTGATGCTTCTAAAGCCACTTGAATGTTAATTACAAAAAAGTGAGTCTGCTAAGGAACCCTAATGTCCTTGGCATTTTTTACAGAGAAAAGTAAACATTTCTGACTAAGATAAAAGCAATTATTCTATTCCTGAAATTAGCTATGATGATTCAGTAACTCCTATCACATGTACATATTATAACATTATATTTTTATTTTATTTTTTTTAGATAATAAACCTTATATGATAATCCACATCACAAAGAGATCGATATATGACTACGTTTAAGTAACTTGGAAATCCCCATTAAGATGTCAAGACATTAAATGTTTTGATCTGTTTAACCATCTGGCACTTAAGTAGGGCTGGTAAGTATAAGGGACGATAGAATACTACTCTCCTTTACCCAGATCAATCATTAAGGGTTTTCAGATTGATAAATAAAATGCATAACATTTGTTTTTTTTTATTGATCAAGAATAAATATATTTGACCTCGCTGTGTTCCAGTGATATGGTTATCATTTGAGAACTCAGAAAATCCAGATGTCATATAATTGACTCGGTATAGAAGGGGAAGTCATCAAATGATAGGAAACCTATGTACTTCACCAGTTTCCATTGGCTATTTACCATAAGAAAAGCTTAACGTTTTCATCCGCTGCGAACAGCTGAAAAGCCTCGCACAATTTCAGAAAATTCTGCCTCCTGTGCCCTCCCCGTTTGCTTTGTGGCCGTCTCCTGCTTTTTTGTAGGACAGGGTCAGGGGGGGGCAAAGACGCTGGCAGAAAAAAAAAAGACAGCCTTTGTGCTGCTTGGTTTAAGAGTAAAAGAATAGGCTTAGAGCAGAGTTTTGTAACATAGGGATTAAAGTTAACCTCATTAGTTTCGGACGGGCCCCAATATAGTGGTATACCTTCAAACACTAAATTGAGTTAATATAGTTAAATGATTTACTTTTTTCTATAATGCGTGTTTGTTTATTCATGTTTCCGCATCGATCTCTAGTTAATTTTCTAGAGTTCTCGAATTCATTTGACTTGCATTTACTTTGTTCCACAAACTATGTGTATGTGACTCCTTTAATTTGGTTTCAAGCAAGATTGCTTACAATGTACTAAGGGAATTCTACATTGTAATTCTATATAGTTCTTCTTCACTAAATCAATCTATAGTAGATCACTTAATTGTTCTTGGATTTGGATCCAGTTTTCAGACAATCCATTAATGAGATGTGTTTAAAAATCTATCTTTCATATTTCCATTATTATTTATTCTTAACATAAAATAGGCAGCTGGGTATTACATTTGCCATCAGGCAATGAAAAGCAGAAAAGCCATTTCATTAATAATAAAAAAAAAAAGTTTATTACAACAATGTAATTTAGAACATGTAAGTCAGAATATAGCACTAATTACACCAATATTACTATTATCTTATACTCCACAAAATTAAATTGTTATTATATATTTAATTATAATTAATGTTAGTTTAATGCAAACTTAATATTTATTTTAATGTTATGCTATATTTACTAGATTTTAGAGAAAAAAATCCAACCTCTTATTATGAACATTTAGGTATGTCTGCTACCAATATACACATAAAAGGGCTCAATAAATAAATAAATGTGAGAAATAAAACAAATACGTATATGATTATTTTCTAAAATATATCTGTGACACGTAAAATAATAAAACATAATATAGGTATTTAAAAACACACACTCTATAATTGACATGATTATAGTTTTGGAAGAATTCTTTCTAGTAATATAGTACTGTGTGTAAATAACCTATGAGCTTTTTTTCTGGTATATTGACATTTATAATGTATATGAGTACAATCTGCTCCAGAAGCCGATTAGAGAAACCAAGAAAAACCCACTTGCCTGACCTAGAAGCTGCAGCCCTGTTGCTGCAGCTGTCCTCCATGGTCTGACATGGCTTGCCACTGATTGGCTTGAAGCAGCCAATCAATGTGAGGGAGGTGTTTCCACTTTGATCAATGGGGGTGCTTGTCACGCATGCATACAGGGGGTTAGAACCCCCACCCCCCTTGCCTGCAGCAGTCGCCTAGCCAGTGCTTGGACACATCTCCTGCATGCAAAACAGCAAGGTGTGGATGACGGGACAAATGCATTTGGGGGTGATTCTGTAGTACCCCCCCCCATACATTTGCACAAGCAACACCACCTAAACGTAAAGGTTTCATACAGCTATCATATACATGGAAGTGCATATAATGGCTACAGTGTCAGCTTAATGAAAGTATGGCATTGCTGTCCGCTCTGGGGAATTACATTTTAGTCAATGTCAAAAGCATTAAAGGGACAGTCTACTGCCCCAATAAGCTTCATTAATGAAGAATGCATATTAAAGTACTTTGTTTTTGCCCGTGTGTGTGTGTGTGTGGGGGGGTCTCATTAGACCTCATGGAAATCTCACATGATCCAGCGTTGGAGCTGGCTGGTAGGGGGTGTCCACATGTGTGCACTAGTAAGCAAAATATGCGCTTAGCATGTATATCCCCATATTTGCATGTACAAATGTATGGTACAAAGTGACACTCAACTATCATATTCAATATAGTGAATACAATGACTGAAGTGTACGTTCATAAACATGACATTCATTGACTAATATTCAACTCCTATATGCACATCAGATATCCAACTAAAGTTGTGCATATTGAAGTTTGTCTAAAAGTCTGAACGCGCTGTGTTCTAGAATTTACCGTATATATTATTCATTTAATATATATTATTTTAAATAGTGTTCTTATGCGTCAATACCACATAATGCACTAGTTAAAATTTTAGAAAGTTAATTGCTAAATTTCTAAGTTTGCTTTCTAGTTTTCTAGTTTTCTAATTGCTAAGTAATTATGATACATAAGTACAATGTCTAGCAAGGAAGTGTGGTTTTATTTCACTTTAGAAAGAGGCTAATAAGAAAGATTTATTGCATATTATTATGGCTGCTATAATATAATTCAAAGACATGTATTTTTGCATTTTAAAAGGCAATCACAGTGTGTGTTTATATATATATATATATATATATATATTTTTTTTTTTTTTTTTTTCTACTTTACTTGTAGGTCTTGACAGAGATCCACGGGGAGGGGACCAGAACATTGACCGCTATTGATATTTGTTACTTTAACAATATGTGACTGACATTTTAATATAGCACTTGTTTTAGTTCCTGTGAGTGCTTTGTTTTTTCAGTTTATTTTTTTGTAGTTTTTTGTTTTATATATTCCACATATTGTATTTTTACTGTCTATTTACTGGTGATAATGTATACAAATAGTAGAATTAGAGTAGGAGCTGTTATACAAGAATGAGTTGTAGACTTCGCTGTGTTCTTCTCATGCTGTTTGTGTACAGGAAGGCACCAGATGAGATTCTTTAAGTGACTTCTGTATACAGAATCAAAAGCTATCTCCCATGGATTTCAGGTTATCCATTGGAAAGTGAGCCAACAGAGCTGTTGAATTATAATTGGCAAAGATGGCCAGCTGCTGAGAGCCCTCTTCTATCAATTTGTGTTTAAAAACATTTCCGAAAATGAAAGACATTACTGAAAACTTTCTAGGTCTGTAACCTGATTTAACACAGCAATGACCCCCCCCCAGCATTTCAGAGCCACTGTTTATTCTCTATAAATCCAATATGTTTGTTTGTTTTGTTAATTCTTAATTTCACTATGATTTCCCAGCAGATAACAAAATGAAAGGAAAAATATTGTAAAATATTTAAGAAAAATATATTTGAACAAATATACAAATATCCTGGTAATGTTGGCGAATGCTTGGAAAACAGTTTATGTATACCATAAAAATGAGTTACAGATGTGTATATTTTATTGGGAGTTATTTTTTTTTATTTTATGTATCTGTCATACTAGGTTTAGAGAAAAATAACATTGTATTAGACTGAATATTGCATTTATTTCTCCAGCTATAACAAAGTGCAAAGGAGTTGAAGACCTAGTGAATATAATTAATTATCAGGATACAAGAGATGCCTCATTGACACGACTATATAAGAAAACAATTACCTTTAGATGCCACATTATAAATCTCTTATAAGTATCAGTCAATACCAAAACAACTTTACGTATATATTGCCAGAACATAATTATTCTGAAACCATCATGAGAAAACAAAAAACCCACAATGTGTTAGGCAGACTCGTTGGGATCTTTTCCCATCTATCTATCTCCATTGAACTTGTTTTTAATTGAACTGTGGTTCTGATATTTTTTAGTAATTAATGTATACAAAAAAGTGAGGCATTATTTGTTTTTTCTTTACTGAAAAGTCATCATTGTAACAAAACTGAATTTTAGACTTATTGGAACATTAAGGAGTTTGGCCCATTTTTGTAATCCAAGTGGCTTGTGCCGTGTCTACTAAACTTGATGTCTGGCTGGAAACAAAAAAAAATAACTTGAGTACTGCATGTTACATTTACAAGTGGTTTGCAATGCAGTTACTTGTAGGGAGAACGATTTCCAAATTCAAATAGCAACACCAGTGGGAACACTTGTAATCCATTGAAAGCAAGGCAAAGCGATAAAGCAACTGTTACCATGAAACGGGAAGCACGCGCTTGTGCACGTTAAGACACTTAAAAAAAATAAATCACATTTCACAAACATAAAAGCGTTGCTGCTAAAAGTGCATCAAACAAAGATGGCGATGTCTTAAATAATTCTAATTCATTGTCCAATATGACTTTTTTTCTTGGTGGGTTTTTTTCCCCTCTCGTGTGATGGCGTTCAATATGTCTTCATAATTGGATGGGTTTGCTTGAATTACATATGGAAATTTTACAAAAAAATATTTCTGGCCAAAAACACGGCAGAGGAGTGTATACCCATTCAAAAGTATAATAAGATATCACACGTGATTCACTTTACAGGATAAAGATGCAGCTTTCCTATCAATAGCCATCCCTACAGTGCAGGTCTGACCCCGGAGTCAACTGCATTCACATCTCCAACAGGACTGCCCAGCAAGCAACTTTCTTCAAATCCTGGTTTTAAAATGCAGCTATGATGCCATCACCACTGGCATTTAACTTTTTCATATATAAATACAGAATTTGATGGCAGATAAGAACCATTCGGCCCATCTAGTCCTCCCATTTTTCCTGATGTAAAGACTCAGACATTAATCAGTCCATGGTCACATAGAACAGCTTTATGTTTGTCCTATACAGTTAAAATTTCCATACTGTGCCTATCACTTATGTTAGGAGATTGTTCCTTCTTAGTAAAGTAAAACTTACTTACATTACAGCTAGACCTCTGACCCTCTAGGTTACACTGTTTTATTGTAATATTTCCCCTCATTTCATATACATAATAAATTCCCTCTTTTAATTTCTATAATTAATATTGATTGGAATAATACATTATCAAAAAAGAAGGGTTAGTATAGGAATGCTCAAACATTATCATTATATAATTTATTAAATGATAGAAAAAAAGAAAATCCTGCAATATTTAGCTGAATATTTGTGCTTACCGAATACTAGCACAATATAATATAGAATAATAAAAAAGAATAAATAGAGACTAGCCATAATACACACACATATGTTATAAATTAATATAAAAAAATAATACTTTTGATGAAATATGGTATTGTAGATTCGCTGTCTGTCTCTAAAAAAATATCAACAGGTTTGGAAACTGGACTATTTTAACACTAAGATCAAAGGTATTCTACCCTCCTAATAGAAAGGCTTCTGAGACTAGTCTAGAGAGTCACCTGTATATGGCTATGGTACAACAAAACTCAGTGTATTTAAAACACCAAACATTAAATAAACATAGGCATAAATAGAACATTATTATTTATTGTTATTTATCACACGTTATTTGTATGTGTTTTTCTCCAAAATTCTTGAATTCAATAATTCAATCAGATGCTA
Organism: Spea multiplicata; assembly: GCA_009364415.1. NCBI lineage: Eukaryota > Metazoa > Chordata > Amphibia > Anura > Pelobatidae > Spea > Spea multiplicata. The sequence continues at coordinate 82,632 of VKOC01016240.1, forward strand.
GAAGTCAGCTGTCCATGGCTATAAAACATTATATAATGGTAGTGTGTGTGTGTGTGTGTGTGTGTGTCCACATTACATAACTGTTACTTGCTGTGTGTTTGTGAATATAATTCGTCATCGACAGTCTGGTGACATTTAATAAGTATGTTTGCTTTATGATGGTTGCAGACATAAATAACCCTGTTGTATATGTACAGTAAAACAGTATGGAGGCAGTACGTGCGTTAAATAAATGGGTGCTTTTTACGGCTCGCTCGTTATTCTGCTGGATTGATGGATGTCTATGTGTCAGTGATCCTGCACACCAGTAATGACTACGTGTGTTGTTAATGTGTGAAGCTCGTCGTTCACACCAGTGATCTATACATAACCAGACCCTTTGGCGACCGGTGCGACGGTGCTGAAGATGCGATGGGGACTCTTACCCTCGTTGCTGGGACTAGCGATGGTCCTGGGGTTAGTGCAAGTGATGAGCCATGTCCAAAGGGTTAAACGGGTGCTAAATCCGACCCACGTTCCAACAGTCCAGGAATATCCACCATAAAACCAGCAGGGCAGGAGGGCACCAGGCTTGGCACCAGTGGTTCGAAGCATCTTCTCCCACCAGCTGATCCAGAGAAGAAGACCTTTGGCTCTGTGTGTCCCTCTGCTCATACAGTCCGTCGGATCCTGCTGAGCTGCTGGTCTTCAGATTGCTGCCAAAGTCACACAACCCCCTTCTGGATAATGAATCAAATTGCTAACCAAGAAGTTGTCCTTATCCCTTGCTTTTTAGTGTGGGTTTCGTTTGCTGGTATGCGATCAGGTGTAAGATTTTTTTTTCGTGGGTTTTTTTTTCCTCCTTTCCTCCTCCTCCTTTCTGGCAAATAATCCTGTTGTGTCTTCTACTCTCCTCCTCTTCTTCTGCACTTTGATTTTGATGTGTTTTATATGCGTTGTGTTTGATGGCTGAGAGAAGGACAGGAGGACGTCGGGGATGAGACAAGAGAAGCACACATCACATATGCCCCCCCCCCCAAAAAAAAGTTTTTTAAAAAATCCAAAAATAAGCAATAACAAGATAGAGCAGAGATTCCTGGAGCAGGTGAGGAAGAACTGCAATTAGCAATGATGTCCAAATGAAAGAAGCGCAGGGAGGTGAAAATTAATCTAGGGAGGACATCACAAAAATGACCGACAGCAAGAGAAAAACATGGTTTTGTTGGGAAAGGGAAAAAGAAGACAGGTAACCCTAAGTGATGAACGATCCACTGTGTTCCAGACAGCCTCTTCCTTCACTTTTAACTCTGGTTCAAGTAAAAGAGGTGTTGTGTAGGAAATGGAGAGATATCACAAGTACAGAGATAGCCCTTGAACTCCTAGAGAATCAGTGCATGCAGACAGACTGTGACAGGGGGCGGGGGGGGGGTGAGGGTGAGTGTGTGTGTGCGCTGGAGCCTTTGTGCCTGCTGTCTGTGTGTGGATGTGGCTGTCTGTGTGTGGATGTGGTTCTCAGAGCTGCTGCTACTGCTGTTCACCTCCTTCTGTATGCAACTCCAGTGTTCCCTGTGAGACAGATACCCTGCTCTCAGCTATTCAGACAGACCTGAGACATACAACACAACCAAACACTGCCTGGGAGACAAGAGAGAGAGAGAGATAAAAGAGAGAGAGAGAGAGAGAGAGAGAGAGAAAGGCAAAGGAGATGTGAATGCAGAGGCTGGCTCTGGGAACCTTGCATGAGGCTGCAGAACTACAAGGAATCTCCATAATAAGTCTTACTTGTCAGTACAATTGAAATATATCCAGGGCTGGTGATACCTGATCTGTGCAGCCAGCAATGCATCATATCTGAGGTCATTGATAGCCAGCCTCTGGCTCTTCAGCTGCTGTGGACTACAACCCCCATCGTGCTTAGCTTACCATCTGCCTCAAGTTTTCTGAGAAGGATGGGATTTATAGTGCATTTAGGTTGGACAGACACTGCCCTGCTGTCTGACAGCTGTTTGGGACCACAGCAACCTGATTAGGTGGCATATGACTAGAGGTTATAGGAGTTGTACTACAAGATTGATGAAATGATTGGTTGACCATAACAATGTCGTGAATAAAAAAAGTTTTAAAATTGATGTTACTCATTTTATTGTGTATCCTACATTTATAATTGGCTTGTTATTTCTGGTTTAACTTTTATTATTATAAATATAAATGCAGATACTTTGAATCAGTCACACCAGGCCAGTGATGCTGAATAATAATTTAATAATTATTATTGTAGTATTTATTCGTACAATAGTTATGAAATTTGCTGTATATAAAGCGCTGGTAACTTGAATTAGAATTTTAATATTTTAGCGTATTGTTTCAATTAATTTTTGTAGGAAATATTAATTTCTGAAAGTATTTATCAGTGCATTATATTATCAAAGCACTGTGGCTGTTTTTTTATTTTCTTTCGTTTTCTTTCCCAAAACAGTCACTGAGTATGCATTTCTGGACCAATTCTTCCATGAAGTGTTCTCTATAATTTAGTTTAATGTCGATGAGATGGCTGGTATATCCAGAAGTGGTAGTGCGTTAGAAAGCTAGAAATGTGAGAAGCGGCCGGTTCAGCTTATCAAATAAATCATATTTTCTCTAACACCCCAGGGAGATATGCATTTCTATTGGTGCAGATACCTTGATAAAAGCCATTAGAAAATGATCAAGTTGTATTGGGATATAGTTAGAAAAGTTTGTGTTTTAGAATTTGGTTGCCTTTTTAGTTTTTTAATATTTTTGTTATGGTATTAAGAGACAGATAACAAGTTAAGTACATTAATGCATTCTCATTTTTTTTAAATGTTTTTTAGATGTATTTACATCTAATGTTTCTGAAACTTTCAAGGGCATTGTTGCCCATGTGGCCTTATGCAGCACCCCAGACATAATGATGGCTCCCAGTCTGTCTACAAAATGTATATGTATAACAGTGGTGGCTTTTGGACTAGGCTGACTAGGGTAGCAGGCCCAGGGGGCAGTATCTCCTCTGCCACATAACATAGCGTCTGATGGCCCTATTGGGCCATCAGGCTCCCTGTAATGCCACTACTCAATGGGCTTGTTAAAAGGAAGATCACTGGTCCCCCAATCAGCCCATTAACACTATGAAAGGTTGTACCCAGTGAGCAGTCAGTTCCTTAGTTTTCTTCCATGCCACTTCCTTTAACAGTAGAGCACTTGGATAGCGGTGCAGAATGGTTGCCTAGGGCAGCATTGAAGATAAATACGCTACGGTGTTATAATATATTTAAAAAAGTGTTTTGGCATGTAGGGCAGGTCATACCACCAGACATCCCAGACAGTGCATGGGGCACCTGATTCGGGTGGGGCATTGGACAATGTCGTATTGTTCCTACAGAGGCACGTCCCAAGTGGTAGCAGTCCTTACTTCAAAAGCCTGGGTGTCAGAAGTTATTTCTAGTCGCCATGTTGACCTGGCACCTAGGGTTTGTCAAACCCTCCATTAAAGTGCATATGTTGGCTGGAGTGTCACTTTAATGTATGAACAACAATTTCAAGTGCAATGCTGGTTGCACTGCATAGGCGATATCATTTCAGAATAACTGTGGATGAGTAATTCAGGGTTCCAGAACACCCTGACATCAGCTTCATACACACTAAATGTAGTGTGTTTGCAGATGTGCGTGAGGGATACACTGTATATATATATATATATAATATATATATAGATGTGTATACAGTCACAATTGCCGGTGCCCCACAGAATAGTCTAGAAAAATAGTCAAGTCAGTAGGCATGAGCACTTGACTGTCAAAACCACTGAAACCACCTCTCCATTCATGATGCTGTACCTAGATAGCAATTGCAGTCACCCTACACAGGGTTCCTCTAGTGCTTATATCCTTCCAAGTTCATTGTTAAACTTGACATTTCAACTATCGAGCTAATGTGGAAACAAAAAAAAGGCTTTTGTACAGCTAAACAAAAATTGTGTCAAAGCTCTAAACCTATTTTTAGAAAATTCCAAAACGGTATAGTCTAAAAACCCTTAGAAACCCATTTTTTTCAACCCTGTCACATTAAACAGTTTGTCTTAATAGTGGGTTTCCAGTGAAATATTTTTTCCTTGTTGCTTTCATTATGTGTTCTTTCTTAGATAAACATCACTGCTATTTAAGTTCTAAATGCAGAAAATTAATAATTACTGTTATTAAAAGATAAGCATAAAATTATTTCATGGCACATCTTAAGAACTACCATTTTCAATTCACCTTCACTGAGAGCACAGTGTTACATTGTTTAATGTTGCCAGTATAGAATAATTGTTGGAAATATCTAAGAACACTTGTATCATATAATTATTATTTTATATTAATAAAAAGTACATTGACGCTGTCATATTGTATATGTAGTGTACCTGAATTCAAATAGAATTTTTAGGCTTAAAAAATATTTTTTGTAAAAAAATACAGAATATTCTCTTAGCCGTGCTTACAATATAGAAACTTATGATTCCCAGAACCTTTTCATAATTGAATACAGATATGCACATATCTGGGAACTCTTAGGATTTCAGAAAGAATGGGTTGATGATACCCAGGGTCGCACGCTGTGGTGCTAACTTTCTATTCTAGTTTGATTTTATTATATGTTTATATCCCAACTGGTGCTGCATAAAACAAAATGTATTTGTATAAAATAAAAAAAAACACTTTAATACTTAACTAAGGATAATTCTGCTACTTGGTTTTTCACTGTTATTGACATAATTCGCAAGTAACTACTATGGATTATTTGTGATTGGCTAGTAAATGGTTAGTATTTTAGGTTAGCGTATTTATGCGGGATAGCGGTATATTGAAAGTCATCCAAAAATAGGTAAGGCACAATCACAATTTGCCAAACGTGTAGCTTCCAATTATTTCATCTGACCAACTGTTGTTTTTCTTGTTATTTCACAGATCTAACAAGCATCTCCTTGGCTGACTTTGCATTGAGTTATTTCCCAATGGCCTCTTGATTTTTGGATTCAGTGAATGACCTTGGTTAGGGACGAATAATAGGTCACGTACTTACAGAGTGTCCTTCCCTGGTGGCTGGATTTAGCACTGAAGATGAATGACACCCTGTCCATGCTGTATGAATGGATGACTATGAAATATGTTGGTGACTGAGGAATTAATCTCTTCAGAAATTGTTTCTCGTAGAAACACCCTACAGAGGCACAGTAAATGCATTGGGGAACATAAATGTAAAATTACTTTAAAACTTTGTTTCTTTAAGCATTACTCTAGGGCAGCTCAGTCTAGAAGCCCCAAAACACATTTGGTTAATAGACTGATGCATGCTTGTCAGTGCTGTACAACACATGTTGTCTCTAACTAAAGCAGACCTTAAAGGCCACAGAAAGCATTCAACCAGACTGCATAGATGTCTTCTGGATTGGCTGGATCTCATTCTTGAACTAAAAGAACTGACCCATTTGGAAGGGACCTTTCACAAATTCTTGTATTCTCAAAACATATTGATAGAAATTCTATTTCGGATCCAAGAAGAGTTTATGTGGCTCTTCCTATATGTATAACATCCTGCATTATCAACTGTTTATGATGTGTGGGATTGGTTGGGTACATTCCAACATTGCTTTACCTTCAGGGCCATAGAATGCTATAATATACTCATATCCAGCAAACATTCCCAGCTCCTAACAATATCAGCAGACGAATGAGTAACTTTCACTCCTACAGAGGGATGCTTTGGTGATATAAAATAGAGTAGCATGGCATAGACTATATGGACAAAGGATTGGGACACCTGCACTAATGGATTTTTATGACATTGCATTTTAAATACGTAGACATTATGTAGTCCCCCCCCCCCTCACGCACTTTGCAGCAATATTAGCTTCCACTCTTCTGCAAAGGGTTTCCACAAGATTGTTTCTGTGGGAATTTCTGCCCATTCATCCAGTAGAGCATTTGCGAGGTTAGGCATTGTCCAAAATGTCTTGGTATGCTGAAGTATTAGGATTTCCCTTCACTGGAAGCAAGGGGCTTAGCCCAACCCCTGAAAAGCAGCCCTGTACCATTTTCCCTCCTCCACCAAACTTTACAATTGGCATAATGCAGTCAGGCATGTAATGTTATCCTGGTATACACCAAACCCAGACTCGGCCATCAGATTGCCAAAAAGAGAAGCATAATTTGTCGATCCACAGAGCACATTTCCACTGCTCCAGAGTCCAGTGGTGGCCTCTTGAGCCGACGATTGGCATTGTACTTGGTGATGTGAGGCTTACAAGCAGCTGCTCGACCATGGAAAGCCATTGCATGTGCTGGTATTAATGCCAGTGGAAGTTTGGAACTCTCCAGCTATAGAATCAGCAGAGACTCCGTTCTGTAATTTTACATGGCCTTCTGCTTCGTGGCTAAGTTGCTGAATTTCCAATAACACCACTTGCAGTTGACTGTGAAATACCTAGCATGGATCAAATTTGGCAACCTATCACAGTACCATTCTTGAATTCACTGAGCTCTTCAGAATGACCCAATGTTTGTAAATGCAAACTGCATGGTTCGGTGCTTGATTTTTTTTGTGGCAATGGGTCTGATTGAAACACCCAAATTCAATAATTAAGAGGAGTGTCCCAATACTTTTGTCCATATAGAGCAGAAAAAAGGGAATTATATCGAACATACGCCTCTGGGCAGATGTTTTATTTCGAATCTAGTTTTCCGTTTATAGAAATATTGATTGTTGCACAGCTGTTGACGTTATTCACATTGTGATAATGCCAGCTGAGCTACTGTCACATGGGAATTACCACTGATGCAGCACCAGAGCGCAATGAAAATAAAATTTGCGACTGCATTTTTAAAAAATATCACACTTGATATTCTGCCTTGCTCTTTTTATTTTGATGAGAAATCAATTGTTTAATTAAAATAAAAAGATTATCCTGGCCAATTGCCCCTTCAACACACTTAGAACATAATTTTGTTTGCTTGTAAAATCACAGACCCCCAAATTCACAAATACAACAAGGTTTCTAGACGTTAACACGCTGAGAAAAACCTGTCAGCATTGGCCCTTAAGCCATAATAAAATAGGTGGGTTAAAGCTGTAACTCTTCAGGAAACCCCCCCATAATGGGATCATTTTTGTGTTCCATCTCCGGGGACATGGACTTAGACGATCCTAACAGTGAAGAAGCTCGGATAAGGTTCAGCACTGATTATAATAGGCAAAGCACCTATGAAGCTCTATACCTGTATAGTTATACTGTAGGAAAAAATCCTGGGCAGGTAACACAGTGTGCCAGGTGTTAATGCAAGATGGACAGTCAGACACAGCTGGGTTTGGTTCATCAAATGTGTCATACAAACCAAAGGTCAAATCCCGGAGCAGGTAGTAAGCCAAGCCACGTATGGCACACAGGAACATCAAACTGAAGCAGAATTACTAGGCAGTAGAGTAGTAAGGCAAGTAGTCAGGGTCAATATCAGAAACATACGACTCAAACGCAGCGAATGCAATACACAGTACTACACTAGGGCACCTGAACTGACTCCAGCTAGGTGTCACGTGTGTAGACTTTACCAGCTGGAATTGCACAATCGGCTGAGTGCATGTCGCTCAGAACCCTGGTGTCAGCTGGCAGCGACCTGTCTGCCAGTAACGGGTCCCATCGACGTGACAGGTCTCTATACAAAACCCATTTGTGTGTTGGAGTACTTTTGACTCTAGCAGTTAATAAAATGGGATTCAACCAAAATTAAGCCATGGCTGGTTGGAAGCTTTAGTGAGATTTTTCTCTTCAGCAACAAAGTGCGCATCAATTACTTTTTATTTATTAGAACCTTGTCCTACATAGAGATTTAAAGATTTACAAATAAATGACTCGCATGTATACAGATATTTCATTCACCTTTTAAGGTCACCTTTACGTGTACTTTGTAAGTCCTTGACTACACCACTAGGGATTCAATTTGAGATGTACAGAGGCTGACAGATTTGTGTTTACTGTCTAAACTGCAGTAGTAAGGTTTCAGGTATGGTTTATCTCCTAACCTCCTGTTATCTGTACCTCTTGGTTAGGTTTCCTTGATTTATTAAGTGCTTGATGAATGAGTTGAGATGCTGGTTGGTTATAGATAAAGTTGTGTGGCTTGTGTGTAAATAATGGAACATTTTTATATCTCTAGGAAGGAAGTTGTCATGCTTCAAATGGGAACGTTAGCGTGCAAGTTTGTGTTACAAGGATGTGTACATAATCTTGACTTTGAAGTAATTTGTAGTGTATAGGAAACAGATGTGCACTAAACTAGTGACTTATATTGATATTTTAATTAAAATTTTCAAGGAATATGGAAACTCACATCCATTCAGCAATTATACAATAATTATTATCAGTTTTTCTTTTCTTAAAATATTTAATCACTTTGTAGGTACGTTCATCGACTTTCATGTATACAGTAGTTGAAAATCAAACATTAAGGTATTTTATGTAATAAACCAAAACCACACAACACTATATGCACTGGAGCGCCAACAGCATGAAGAATAATTTTTCAAGATCAATCAGATTATTCCATCCCAATTACCTATTTATATGCATTTTGAACTTCAATTAAATGGATAAAACTGTTCCAAGTTATTCATAAGTAATTGTGTTTTCAAATATTGATTTATACAAAACCCAAAAAGAACACCTCCTAGTTTGCCAAGGAAACTGCACTTCAACAAGAAAATCTCCTGCCATATTAACGAAAATAATGTGTGAAACTGAAATTATACAGTAAATGGCAGCCCCTGAATATCAGTTAACCACAGTGTTAAAGTATACAATATAAATAGAATATAGTATAGGACTACATATGTGTGTCCATTTAATAGAAGAGAGTTAAAGTAACAGAGGTTTATCTTGGACACTAATTATATTGAGGTAGTTTTTTTGTATCTTCTTTAGTTCACTAATATCATATACAAATCTAAGACACAGAAGATCAGGTTATCAGTGTCTCCTCTGAGTCCTCTATCACCAACAGCCAACATTGCTGAGTTCCTGCTGACGAATACGACACTACAGCGCCATTATACGAGTGCCGTTTACACCACGATAACAGAGAATGTCCAAACTTTTGTTCAGACACTCTCTGTTGGCGATGTTAGTACCATAAACAATGTTAAGAGTAAAAAGATTCCCAGAGGGTCTATCCAGACCCTCCTGAGACCTCTGATAAGCCCTGCGATCAACAATGCAGGGCAGTGGAACCCTGCTTGCTAATCACTCTGTGATCACCAGCAGTGGGGACAAAAGTGAAACAGTGCTTCTCCCTCTTCAAAAAATGTGTTCAGCACTATAGTTAATAGAGCTTAATAACCCGGCAGTGACCAATGGTTTTATGATATCATTTTACTGTTTTAATGAAGATATTTACTTATTGCCTAGATACAGTAATAGTCAGCATTATTGCCAACTTTGTCAAATAAAATATACAATATGCAAATAAAAATTGAAAAAAGTAAGAAAATGGAAACAGTACCATGACACAATTATTGGTACAAACTCCAAAGACCTTGGTATCACTGTTTCAACAGTTTGCAATGTTAATGAGAATGTTGGTGCAAACTGTGGGAAAAAACACTACATAAGACATCCACACATGGAAAAACTAGCCTTATTGTAGATTATATAGTAAGTAAAACTAATATGTTGTAGATTAAAAAATGTCCCTGCTCTTTTCTGTTACAGCATATTTGTTCTTGCAGATATAACTGAAGGACTAACGGAATAGTACCCTGAACATAATTTCCAACCCATGCTTGGAGCTAGCTACTTCTGTGGACCTTGTTCCATCCACCTGGTCAATAGATGACTCATAATTATTATAGATGAGCTATGTATGTCTGCATTAACCTTCCAAAGACATCATATTACCCAAACATCTCACCTGAATTCTTTGTATTGTTTTCGATTTTTTCAGATGGATTTCTGTGTGTATCTTGCAATTACTGTAATTAAATTGGTTTGTATCCCAACTACACTCACAGGATTTTCTCTACATCCACACTTATTTGTTTCATTATAGTTTTGGAGCTCTGACTTCTGTCAGGGACAATATACTATATCTATATAGTAGTTTTGTAGGTATTAGTGAGGAATTAAACCTCTGCCGAAACAAGCACTGTTTTCACTAATTAGGATTCTGGAAATAGCATTTGTTATGCTTACAGAAAATGTACTTTTCCAACCTCAGCTCTAGTCTAAATGATTAAGGCTTGATAGTTGCTGTATGTAATGTATAATACGTGTGACCTCAGGTGGCAATGCCAGCAAACATGATCAAAGTTAAAAAAATGTATATAATGACCTTACTGGATGTCAAGGTTTCTGAACATTTAAAGTTTACTGCTTGCCGTTTATAGAAAGTTTTATGTTGGTAATGTAATTTGGATGAGGTCACAAAGCCAGCCACAGAATTGTATTTAATTTGTTTGTGAATAAACCATTATTGTAAGAAAACCTTCTATTTCTATTTTTAGTATATAAAAAAAAGTTACTGTATGTTTGTATTCTTTCTACAAAACCTAGCTATGGACATTATGAAAATAAATGCTAGTTACGTATGAAGCTCTGAAAATACAGTACATATTGTAGATGTGTTTCTTAAAAGGACACTCCATCCATCATATGCACCGTATAGCACTTGGACATTAGCAACAAATCTATGCCTGATTTAATTCATCAGTAATAAGCCGACTGGTGAGTGTAGTAAATTTAACACCTTACTGCTTCACATTCACTTTTTCATGTGGACTTTACAGCTAAAGGATCTCTGCCAGAGGTGAAGTGAACACAACCTGATGATCTTCAGATTTAAAGTGACAGTCTAGTGTTCCTTACATCCTATCTAAAGAAGAATGCATGTTAAAGTAATATGTGAGTACTTAATTATGTGCTCTTCCTAACTAAAAGCACTTACCTCCTCCATGGTCCGACATTTGTTGCCACTGATTGGCTGCTTTAAGCAGCCAATCAGTGGCAGGAAAGGACTTCCACTGAAAGGAATGAATGGAAGTACTTGCCACACAAGCACACAGCGTTCACCGAGCCAGTAAGTGAAAAATGTATCACGTCCAGTGAGATTTAGTTGGCTGAACAAATCTTCTGTATGGTATTTAGCTTGGTGGAAGGGAAAGAGGTATATGGTTATGGAGGGGGGGGGGGGGTTCTGCAAGGTCACCTCATGCATTTGCAGAACAGACACCATGAAAATATAAAGCAGCTACAAAGCTATCATATGGATTAAAATGTTTATGATGGCTGAGGTGACACTTCAACTACACACAGGAACAGAATGAAAATCCAAAGAAGCTACTGCTTAACAAGGGGTAACCGTATTGTACACTGAATAACGTTTGCTGAGTGTCTGCCTGCTCCCTGCCAATGTAAGACAACACCTTCTCCCTGCAAAACATGTTTTCTATAGTGCTAGTCGGAGTATCCAACTACCAAGTCTGATTGCCAAGATCCAATTACTGTGTGAGAAATCTAAAGCATGGTATGTTCTAAATGGTAAATGTTAACAAAGCTGTCTCCTTATTCTTATTTCATTCTCCTTGATGCTGTTTTTTGAGGGTTTAGGGATATAGGGCTGGGCTCCTGTGATCTAAGACAAGAGGCGGCATTTATGGATTCATTAATGAACCCAGCAGGGTGCTATCGGCACATTAACCTACCAGACACACACGTGCATTAGTACATCCTAAGGCACTAACCGTAATGTTCGACAGTTATAGCACAGGATGAAGCTACAGTATTTAAATAAAGAAACAGAAATATAAGAATTACTTTAGCATAAAAAGAAATGTTAACTGTTTAGATGTAAATTTTTTTGCAAAATGTTAATTTTAAACTACTTAGACTGTACCAGGATTATTTAGAACTCACATCAAAACCATCATTTTTTTCCCAGCTAAAACAAGTTACCAATATCCAATTGTAAAGACAGAATAAAACTTCTTGACATTTCCAAATGAATTAAACTCAAGAGAATCATTTGCACCATCCATTTCTTCTTCAGATATATCATGTATATGAGATAATCAATATTAAGAGGTACTGTATATGAGATAATCAATATTAAGAGGTACTGCTTACAAATTAAAACCAGGATTCTCTGTTTTCATATTTTAGTCTGTTATAAAAATGAATCATAATTATCTGAACTACTGTATCTAAGAGCAATGATCTGTGTCTTGGGAAGGGATCTAATTAGATGGCTGGGAGGAAGATATCAATATGAATTCACAAAACAAAAGATCACAGAAGAGTGTCCAATATAATATAAAAAAAATAAAAAATAATCAAGGATGAGGTGAAATGTACAAGTAATGTTATAATTAATGTAATCCATAAATACATTATAATATAATAATCAGAATTTGACAACAATGAAGAATCTTTCAGCCCGTCCAGTCTGCATATATTAGGCTAGGAATAGGTAATTAATGTACCCTTTGGACAGTATACATAGTGGGGCAGGAGTGGGGCAATGGAGGGGCCACCCAAACAATATATATATATATATATATTCTGATCAGCTCCGACATTATGACCACTGACAGGTGAAGTGAATAGCACTGATAAAGTTGATGTTTTAGAAGCAGGATAAATAGGCAATTGTAGGGATCTTAGTGACTTTGACAAAGGACAAATTGTCATGGCTAGACGACTAGGTTAGAGCACCTCCAAAACTGGAGCTCTTGTAGGGTGTTCCTGGTCTGCAGTGGTCCAAGTAAGGGAAATTGGTGAAAGGGTCATGGGTGGCCAAGGCTCATTGATGCACGTGGGGGTGTGAAGGCTGTGTGTGTCTGTGGCAAATCCTACAAACAGGCTACTGTAGCTCAAATTGTACACCCTTGTCTACACCCTTTCATAGACACGGTATTCCCTGATGGCATTAGCCTATTTCAGCAGGATAATACGCCCTGCCACAAAACAAAAAATGGTTCAGGAATGGTTTGAGGAACACAACAACAAGTTCTCCAGATCTCAATCCAATCAAACCAATTTGCTGGACAAACAAGTCAGATCCATGGAGGCCCCACCTCGCAACTTGCAGAACTTAAAGGATCTGCTGCATTATCTAAGTCTTGGTGCCAGATACTACAGCACACCTTTAGAGGTCTAACGGGTCAGGGCTGTTTTGGCGGCATTATTAGGCAGGTGGTATCGCTGATAGCAACATGAACATAACTTTACAATTGTCTAGCAGACTGCCCAACACATTTCACTACTGGATCCATCAGTATCTATTAATAAAGGGAATATTAGAGACCACAACGTAAACTGGATCAGTCTGGATTTTCACACATCAACTACAGAAAAAATAAATCGTAATGATCATTAGAAAAGAAAGGGATTGTAATACCATTGTTATAATAAAAAATACAATAACTATTGATTTACTTAATTTGTAATAGCCTCTTGTTATTTTCACTTATTTTTTTTTGTTTGTTTTGATATTGTAAGTAATCTTCCCCATGGATATGTTGATTATATTATTTCAAAATATAACTATAATAGTAATTCTCCCCACCGCTGAAGGTAGAAGACTGGATTCATATTAATAATATCAAACGTGCAATTTAGCCTACAGCAAGTTACAACTGGCTGAGCCTCTTATTGGCATTGTGGCGAATAATACAAAAATGTAAATGTTAATGAGTAATGCGCCACATGCTCATCAGCATTATTTTTATGACAATTAGGGTTTTGAGAAATAGTATGAAACAATATGACTAATACTGTGTCCCCTGTGATCTTTCTCACATTAGGAACTAGTCTTAATGCATCTGTTCTAATGGCATTCAGAAAAGGTGTTATGTTTAACCACTTAAGGACAATGGGCGGTCCCTAAACCCATTGAAAACAATGCATTTTGAGCCCGTACATGTACGTGCTTTGTCATCAAGGGGTTAATCATTTTTTATTGGGAGAAACCCATAGAGCATAAATAGCTACAACACTGGGTCATACTTTTTTGCTTACTTATGCAAACTGAGTGTATAAAGGGACACTCCAGCCATCGCGCACGCATATGATAACTGTGTGGCCCCTTTACATTTTCATGGTGTCCCTTTTGCAGAAGCATTGGGAAGTCTACAAAATTGTCACAAATGCATCTGCCCCTTTCCCAGACCCCCTCCCAGCTAGTTATCAGGCAAACACATCTATATGCACGTCATACGCTCACCTCCAGTCACCTCCAGTGCTGGCTTGGGGAACGCTGTGCGGAAAGCATTTCCATGGATTCATGGAGTCCTTTAATATTCATTCTTCGTTACATGAGGTTTCAGGGTCAGTATTATTATTAGCATTCGTATTAGCATTTAGGACACCTAATCTAACAGTCCTTGTTACTTGTAATAATTTATAAGAAAGAGACCCCTAGGCCGAAAGGGTTACATTACCCAGCCATGCAGGGAGACTGTCAGCATTAATGAAACGTCTAATTTGGAGGGAAGGAACAAAGTATATATATACCCGGGAAAGTCTAAGTTGGAGACTGGTTAGGTAGCATTATTACCTGAGAGAAAAATATTTTTAGGGTGATGTATTAGGATAATAGGGTAGATTGGCACAGTTGGTTTAGTTTTATTTGGAATTTAGAAGTTCACCTAAAGATGGCTAGATGGTAGATGTTAGAGGTATACCCATATGCTTTATTATTTCAAAAAGTATTCATTATGTTATTGTCCTGGCCCATTGTGTCAGTAGTTCAGAATGACCTGTGTCATTTGTTGAGAGACGCAGAGTTAGAATGAACTAGTGTACGTTTGAAATTCTAATACTGAGCTGCTATGGTGTTTGTTTTCGTAATAAACAACGTTGGGGCATTTGGTAAATAAATGCATCAGCCTATTCAAAAATCCAATAAGTCTCAGTGTGTTTTTCGTTGGTATTTGTTACTTATTTGTAACGGGGGCCTTAATCAGAAGCAGCGGGCGCATAGGTCAAAGTAAGAACAAGAGGTTAGGTAGACCCTGCTAAAAATCATATTTAAAATACAAATATGGACACTGCTGTATTGGTTCCACAGAAGCTATGCTTCCAGTCATTTTAGTTTAAAAACTTGATATTTGATAAGAAACATTATAAAAAGGGGTATTAAATATAAACTTTATTTTAAGGCAAGACCCTAGTTCCCTTTGAATACCAATGCATTTCTGGAAATTAACCACTACATTGTCAAGTAAAGTTGTATTCCTTGTCACCAACACCACATATTATTAGAAAGAAATTAGCAATGACTGGATTTATCTAAATTATGTTCATCCCTGTAAATATTGTCCGTGAATAATTACAAGTCAAACTAAACAACAGCCAAGCTGATGGCTTCCAAAAGAAGGTTCAAGCCCTTTGTGTTTTTCCATCTTGTATCACAAACATACTATTAATCCTATTTATAGTACACCTGTATTAATCTAATGACAAAATGACTTAAAAGAGAAGCAGCTTCTAAGTAAGTATGGATGAAGCCTAGGTGGTTTATCGTTATTTTTTGTACCGTAGCATTCATCACACATTCTTTTTTGAAGGTAATGTAAGCTTTTAGTTAGTTAATTATGTCTCATGTAGGGGGCAGCCAGGCAAACAATCCTAGGAGACTACTGACCTCTGTCATTATCTCATTGATCAGTCCCTGAGGATCTGTGCTGTTAATGATGGCTTTTACGTTTGAGTGATTGGTTATGATGAGCTGAGCGGACTAACCTTTGAGTGAAGATGGAAATACATGCATAATACTAGTGCTTTAGCTCATCAAGATAAGAGGCATATATCATAAATATCACATAACTATACCTACTAACAAGCAAGATGCATATTCGTTCCTAAGCATCTGATATTGGTACATTATAAAAAGCATGAACTCTTCATCATAAATGAGATAAAAGCAACATTTGTAGTACTGAAAAAATAATGTGCAGCACTTTTGCATTATATATCTTGCCTATGTTTGTAACATTTTCTTATTCAGAAACAGTTCTCTAATAGCTTTTTCCTATAATATATTTGGACTTTGGTGTGAAGCAATACAGTGATTAAAAACAAGATTACCGTAACATATGTATTTTATCAGGTAACATATGTATTTTATCTCTTAATATAAACAAATACTTTGCAAAACACTCATTTTTCTTCACCTTCTGTGAACTCCAGAGAAGGTGTTACATTTGTATAAGAGAATTCTTATAATTGAAAAACTTACACTAATATAGAGATTGTAAGGTCACTAGCCCACCATTCCTGCCAGCAACTGCCATAAGGCTAGATGGCCACTCAGGGGCAGGTTTCTCAACTCCTGGTGTGTCTGTATGTATTAATGTTTATTTGTTAACTGCCCCAGTTAAATTGTTCAGCGCTGCGTAATTTGTTGGAGTTTAATAAATAAAAGATACTTGTATATATATATATATATATATATAATAATGTTTCATGTAAGGCTAAACTGTGAATAATTTTCCTCACTTGCAGAAAGGCTTTTCCCCTAGACTCCCGTTGGCTAGGATTTTCTGAGATCTGTTTCCAATTTGATTATCAATTGGCATTTGTCATCTACAGTATATCTATCTATCTATCTATCTAATCAGTAACTCTTGATATTAATTTTGTCTTATAATGTTTTTCTTAGGGATTTCTTCAACTTAATTCTAATATGCCCTCACTGGCCACTTTATTAGTTACACCGTGATAGTACCAGGTTGGACCCCCTTTCCCTCCAGAACTGCCTTCATTCTTCGTGGCATACTCTCTACAAAGTGCGGTAAACACTCTTAAGAGATTTTGATCCATATGGACATGATGGCATGGGGCAGTTGCTGCAGATTTGTTGGCTGCACATCCATGATGCAAATCTTCTGTTTCACCACATCCCAAAGGTGCTCTGTTGGATTGAGATCCGGTGACTGTGGAAGCCAATAGAGTGCAGTGAATTAATTGTCATATTCAAGAAACCAGTTTGAGATTATGTGAGCTTTGTGACACGGTGCATTATCCTGCTGGAACTGGCCATCAGAAGATGGGTACACTGTGGTCATTAGAGGATGGACATGGTCAGCAACAATATTCAGATTGGCTGACACATTTAAACATTGTTTATTTATTACTAAGGGGTCTACAGTGTGCCAAGAAAATGTCCCTCCAAACCATTACACTACCAGCAGCCTAAACCGTTGATACAAGGCAGGATGGATCCATGCTTTCATGATGTTTACACCAAAGTCTGATCCTGCCATCTGAATGTCGCAGCTGGACTCGAGACTCATTAGACCAGGTAACGTTCTTTCCGTCTTTCATTGTCCAATTTTGGTGAGCTTGTGCAAATTGTAGCCTCAGTTTCCTGTTCTTAGCTGACAGGAGTAGTACCCGGTGTGGTCTTCTGCTGCTGTAGCCCATCGGCTTCAAGGTTCGACGTGTTGTGCATTCAGAATGGTATTCTGCATACCTTGGTTGTAACAAGTGGTTGAGTTTCCGTTGCCTTTCTGTCATCTCAAACCAGTCTGCCTATTCTCCTCTGACCTCTAGTCAGACCAGCCCGTCTGGCACCAACAACCATGACACGTTGAAAATCACTTAAATCCCCTTTCTTCCCCATTCTGATGCTCGTTTTAAACTTCAGCATGTTGTCTTGACCACGTCTACATGCCTAAATGCATTGAGTTGCTGCCATGTGAGATGATGTCTGTGAGAATGCTGTGAGCTGAGAGGCTTCCCAATGATGAAGGAGAAATTGAAAGAACTGCATCATCATTTTAATGCTTAAGTATTCCTTTTGTTTTGTATTATTATCAAAAATTTTGCGTACGTTTTATAACCTGTAACAGTGTTCTAATTCAATATCAATATACCATTTTCCATACTCTTTTCTGTACTTGTCTTTGTGCTTTATTCGTCACACATTCTTTAAAGAGTAACCCTGTAAGAGGGTCATAATTTTCTTACAAGGATAGAGGTTTTTGGATGAGTTATAGTCAGAAAAATGCCATCCCCACAGAGGGTAAAACATGAATCTTGGGAATCCTATCAAGACTGCCAAGGCTCCATTTGTTATAAGGTAAAGGAGTGGAGGTAACGTGCAGTCTTGCCTAGTACTACCGTATTTGCTCGATTATAAGACTTGTTTTTTTTCAGAGCAAATGCTCTGAAAAATACTCCTCGTCTTATAATCAGACCTCAAATAGGTCTGACTATGAGACGACTAAGATCCAGATCCTCCTGTCCCGCCCCCTGCCCCACTAACCGGTACTTCTGGATCCCCGATGTGCAGCTGGGGCAGCAGCGCACAGACCTTCCCCGATCTCTGACAGTCGGGGAAGGTCTGTGCGATGGACGCAGACAACCCCCGCTGCTAGCCACACCTCCATCCGGCTGCAGCGTAAGTTGTCTACGCGAATCGCGTAGACAACTACACGCTGCCCCGGCTACATGACAGAGGACTCAGAAGTACCGGTAAGTTTGGAGGAGGGAGGGGGAGGGAGTGTTAAACGAGGGGCATACGGCATTTCTGGAGGCAGAGTTCTCTGTGAAATGCCTTTTAACCCCCTTAATGCCACTCTGCCTCCAGAAATGCCTTTTTACCCCACTATACGCCACTCTGCCTCCTGAAATGCCTTAAACCTCCCTATATGCCACTCTTCCCCATAATATGCCTTTTAACCCTCTAAATGCCAGAGTGGCATATAGGGGTATAAGGCATTTCTGGAGGCAGAGTGGCATTAGGGGGTTAAAAGGCATATCATGGGGCACAGTGGCATATAGGGTGTATAAGGCATTTCTGGGGCAGATGTGCATAACTGGGGGCAGGTTGGAAAATAGAAGGAAATAAAACCAAAATATTTTTCTCAAGCATAGCTTTTATTAAAAAAATAGTTTACATGAATTAACATTTACTGGTAAAACTTTTTTCCTATAGGGTCATCTTATATTGAGGCTTTTCTTTTTTTCCTAAATTAATATTCAGATTTGGGGGGTCATCTTATAACCAGGGTCTTCTTATAATCGAGCAAATACGGTATTTCTGATGTCAAACCAGCTGGAATCTATTCTCGGTCTGACTATTTTAGCTTGCGGGACATTATATTTGACTTAATAGGCCCTGTTATTCCAGATTCCCTTAGTACATCCTCAAGAAATTTCTTAGCATCCACTGCAAGAAAGACTGTGTTAATGTTATGTAAATTCATCTCATTTAATAAGTCAAAAAGTTTACAAGTGTTATTGGCAAGGTCTCTACCCTAAACAAACTCTGTTTAGTCTTCATGTATAATATCTGGAATTTTCTGTGAGAATTTAGAAAATAAATAAATAATGAAATTGCCTTATTTGACAGAGTAGCTGGATCTATTCCTGGTTTCAAAATAGAGATGACGATTGCCTGTATGTATTTCTTTTCAGTTATTTCATTAAAAATTGACAAAAGTATACATTCAGACTTGTTTTCCTTGTTTCTTATTTCGTACCTTGGAGATGTTCCTTTTCCATGAACTTAAACTGCATTAATATAATTTTACTATATTTAAATAAAATATAAAAGTTCTTGCTCAAAGCTCTTATTTTAAGTGAATCTTACTTAAACAATAATTATACACATATACAACTAAAATGTCTTAATAAAGCTTATCTTCTCAGCCATATCTCTAACTATACCCCAAACTAAAATTTCCTTTCTTGCATTCGAAATCTTGACATGTGTGCATAAATCTTGCTAAATAACCTGAGTTTAATGCTGTAGCTAGCCTTTATTTTAATGATCAATTCACCTCCTCTCACATTGTATGTCTCTTAAGACATAAACGTCATTTCACACAACCCACGGAGCAATGGTGGGAGAAAATCAGTTTTCCTCAGCAAGTAACTTGACTCACATTTAATTTGCACATCAGGATAAACTGTGAAATCATACCAATGATAAAATTAGTAGCTCTGATGAAGCATATGAATTTGATGCTTTTTATAGATCGTGTTGTTGCAAGGCAAACAAGTTACCTTTTAGCACAATTTATGGTTGATTTAAAAAAAGAGTGCATGTGTGATACTACTTGCTTGGTATTTTATTAGCAGAAGCCATATTAATTATAAAAAAATATGTTGCCTGCTAAGCCTGTGTATTATACGTGTGCAATATAAGTGCATTATATAAGTGCATGAAATAGTGGGAGCTGCAGTCTTCAACAGGCCAGACCTGGGGTGAAAAATAGGCCTGGGCATTTAAAGCATGCAAGCCCATAATTAGTTGACTACTGCAATTGAGAAAAGACTCAGGGCCACAGGCCAACTGGGTATTTGCCCTGTATGGCTAGATTGCGGTAAGCCACGGGTCACCACAGTCAGCCACAGAAAACCATGATCAATCATACTGACTACGCTCAACCACAGAGACATACACTCATATTGGAATAAAGTACTTGACCACAGGTGAGAACTTTTTGGCCCATCTTGTCTGCACACTATTTCTGCGAAATGCCTATTTCGCAGAAATCTAGCATTTCTGCTTCATCTAGCATTTAGCATTTCTGCTTCATAGCTGTTCCACTTGTTTACTACACTCTCAGCAAACTAACCCCCTTAAACTACATTGACGGGTCAGGCACGTCATGCAAAAACGGTCACGTGAGGACCAATGACGTGCCATGTCTGGCCATGTCTGGCCCTCACCAGGGACCATGTCTGGCCCTCACCAGGGTGTCCACATCCGCCATATACTGTAGGCAGGTTGAATACAGGTACTGCATTTAACCATGCAAGTCAATGGAGTCTAGCTTTCTAATCACAATGTGATTAGTAAAATATTTACAAAATAATCTTAAAAAACTGGTAACATTTAAAAATAATTATGCATCAGAGGAACCATCCAGTTCCAGCAAAATGAAAAAAAAAGTCCAAAATGAATAAAATAAAAAGAAAGTTTATTATTATGAGCAAGTGCTAAAATTTGCGCTGTATGTTCCCACAAATATTGACATGGAAAGAGTTAAAGTAAAAGCATTTCACATACCGAAGGGGTGTCTAATTAAAAATATGGGTGGTATCACTGTACTCGGGAGATAATGCTGAACACACATTAGGGTGTTGTTTAATAGTGACGTATACCTGGAGCTATAAATGTATCCCAGAAGTACAATTTGTGTGAAAAAATACAAAAAAATACTACCACAAACTTTGTCAAAGGCTGGTGGTAGAATCTCATGCATGGAAAGTGTTAAAATACAAGCATTTCAAATACCTTGGGGTGCCTAGCTTTGAAAAATATATGGCTTGATGGGGTAAATTGAACTAGCCAGCTTCAAAGATGGCCCTATTAGGACATGGGGGCAGTAGGACCAGACGTAAAAGTTCAAAGTAACTAAATGTTTGACACGGAAAGAGTTAAAGTAAAAGCATTTGAAAGTGACGTATACCAGGATCTGTAAATCCATACCTGAAGTGTAATTTTAGTGATAAAAAAAAAACCAAAATAAATTACTACCACAAAGTTTGACAAAGGGTGGTAGTAGAATTAGTGCATGGAAAGGGTTAAAATACCAGCATTTCTAGTAAAAATGTTTTGGCTTGAAACTGCTTTTCGCACCCACGACTGTGACCGTACGATTATATAATGTAGCACATGTAG
The DNA here is from genome assembly GCA_009364415.1 of Spea multiplicata. Lineage (NCBI taxonomy): Eukaryota > Metazoa > Chordata > Amphibia > Anura > Pelobatidae > Spea > Spea multiplicata. The sequence goes on from VKOC01016240.1 coordinate 104,291, forward strand.
TATTGTATAATTGTGGAGATTCATATAATGATTCAATATTTTTTCCTTCATTCAGTTAACATATGAAAAATATATAATCATGTATTTGTTTAGCAAGAATTTTATTAAAAAGCAAATGCTTAAAAATGTATATTTCAAAGTTGTTTGTGACAAAATGATAAAGGTATGCTTCTTTTATTTCCCCTAATGCGAACTTTCTGATAATATTTACTTTTGTTTATTTATTATGACACTTTCCACCAGTTTTACCCTGGAATCCGGCAAGTGATGGTTTTGTGTTATATTACCAATTTTCATTTTATGGTTGCAAAAAAAAAATCTAATCACATGCAATAAAAATATACTCAGTGGATGTTGTAGTTTTAAAAACATTTTTATTTTAACAAACCTCATGCATTCAGGTAGTTTTAGAAGATAATGTACTGACGGCTTCGTATCTTATTCCAAAATGTAAAATTCACCTCAAGCTACCAACGAACCTTATGCCGAAAGAAAACTAGTATATATATATATAGTATATATATATATATGTAATAAAGTCTATGTATATAAGTTATGTAAGTATATATATATAGATATATATATATTATATAAGTATATATATATATACAGTATATATATTTATATATATATATATATATACATAACTTTTCCTGGGAATCACGGTTAAACGAAAAGATATGAAATGGTTAAAGATGTCCTGGCCTCTCAAGGGGAAAAATATGGCTAGACCTCTGGCACTTAAAGGATTAAATGCTTGTATTACTATTTGACAAGGTTTTTTTTATGGTTGGTTGCCGTTGAATACCATTTTCATGTGTGTTTGTGTGTGTAGTTAACCTCTTTGCTACTGGAAGGCAAAACATTCATGCATGTGTGTAACCTTTTCAGTGCTGGAGTGCAGAACTTGTAGGGACATAATGAAGACAATGTGCTAAAACTGATGGGTGGTTATGCGACAATATAGCTGCTATGCATGGCACTGTGATGCTATTATTAATATGCTGGGATAGTACCTCTTTTTCTTCTGCCCTCCAAGCTATACTGTCATGGTATTACCGCAGATGATGGAGTCCAGGGGCAGGAGAAAGGCTACACGCATGTGCAAACAAACACTGTAACAAATACCGTATTTGCTCGATTATAAGACGACCCTGATTATAAGATGACCCCCCAAAATCTGAATATTAATTTATGAAAAAAAGAAAAAGCCTGAATATAAGGCCACCCTATAGGAAAAAAGTGAACAATTGTTTGTTAATAAAAGCTATGAGAAAAAAAATTGTTTTTATTTCCTTTTTTTATGCACATCTGCCCCCAGGCTTGCCACTCTGCCCCAGAAATGCCTTATACCCGCTAAATGCCACTGTGCCCCATGATACGCCTTTTAACCCTCTATATGCCACTGTGCCCCATGATATGCCTTTTGTCCCCCTATGTGCCACTCTGCCTCCAGAATTGCCTTATACCCCTATATGCCACTCTGGCATTTAGGGGGTTAAAAGGCATATTATGGGGCAGAGTGGCATATAGGGAGGTATAAAGCATTTCAGGAGGCAGAGTGGCGTATAGAGGGTTAAAAGGCATTTCTGGAGGCAGAGTGGCATTAAGGGGGTTAAAAGGCATTTCACAGAGCACTCTGCCTCCATAAATGCCTTATGCCCCCCATTTAACACTCCCTCCCCCTCCCTCCTCCAAACTTACCGTTGCTTCTGAGTCCCCCAGTGCTCAGATGCAGGGGACCTGCATTCCCCCCCTCAACATTACCGGTGCTTCTGAGTCCCCGGTGCTTAGTCTGGGCAGCATGTAGAGCCCTACGCGATTCGTGTAGACAACTTGCGCTCTACGCGAATCGCGTAGAGCTCTACACGCTGCCCGGACTAAGCACCGGGGACTCAGATGCAGGGGACCTGGATCCTCCTGTGTTATGCGCCCCCCCCCCCAACTTACCAGTGCTTCTGAGTCCCCGGTGCTTAGTCCCGGCAGGAGGAAGCAATGTTTGGCGGGAGTACCCAGTCGGGGTACAGGGCGTCCCGTCACAGGAATTGTGAAACATAGGTCTTAGTAGCAAGACGGGTGGGTAACCTCCATGCGTGACTTCTAAGTGCTTGGGGAAGAGCCCTGGGCTTTGGGGATGTTACCTAATCCTTTTCAATATGACTTACACTTTAAAAAAAGATATGTGTCACAGTGCTTTTGTTTGAATAAAACTGTAGCCTTATAAAACAAACAGCAGATGTGTCAGACTTTTATTATAAGGGAGAAGGGGTATATAGGTGGGAGCGAAGGGGTTAAGACATACGGTTCCCGGACCCTCAACCTATATCCAATGCCGGGACCATGTGAGGTTCTTGCCGAGCTGAGTCAGTAAGACTTTAATGGTTCCATGAGAATTCTTAAAAAAAGTCAAAATAGCAAAATAGCAAAGTCAAAATTCAGCTGTCAGGTAAAAAGGAACATGTGTTGTTCAGTTGGCTACTCCAGGAGAACTGTAAAAATATGATAATGAATGTGACAATAACATAAAGTACAGTTTGTCTGCAAAACAGATGGCCAGGAACTGTATCATTTCCACCATTTAAAGAACCATTAGGAGAACAATAGCATCTTTAAAATGAACTCTTACAATGTTTCTACCCATTTCCTAAATGAAGAAGAACAATTTACCAGTAGTCAAAGCCAAGTTTGCAAATATAAACATTAAATAAACATGAGGTTTTACTACTATATTTAGCCAAAGCAAGCAAACTCACCTGCCAGGTGAAGGCACATCATGGGAGGTGAAGAAAATCAGTTACTTAAAATTGAAGTTACTTAACATAAAATTGCTAGAATTTGAGACCTAATAAATATATCTATGATAAGAAAGAAGTTTGGCTTTATATGACTCTTAACTAACCATTACTATGTTAGCCATTAATAGGGTTCTCAAACCAAAAAAGTGCACATAAACACTTGGGTGCTGGTGGCTTAGGGGGAAATCAAATCAACCCATGGAGGGGAGCATAGCAGCAGTCCCAGAGATCATTTATCTTTTTATGCTTCCAAAATAAATATGCTCAAAATATGCGCACAATATAACTAGCAGCCTAATGTCAGCTGATTTGTAAATACCTTATATAGTTAAATTAAGTGTTGCACTCTTATCACCCCTACTGTTTTATTTAGTACAGAAACTGTTTTTAAAACAAAAGAGCATTGACGGCAGGAAGCTTTAAAAACTTGAAAATGGAAACGGGATGTGGGATTTCAGGTGATTGGATGAAGAAGAACAATGGCACGCACTACAACATAAAGTGGGGCTATCCTGTTTCTTATGATGTATCAATCCTTTAGTTGTCTTCTGTGACCTGAGTAATATCCTGATTATATACTTCTTCACCTGCACCTGCAAACAGTTGTGGCGTGACATTTATATATTGACCTTTTTCTTAAAACAAACTTAACTTAAAAAAATATATATATTTTCTGCAAAGGATTATATGCCTACCTCCCAAGTGACCTTCATTAGCATAGGGCATCTTATGGCCCTGAATCCCCCTCTCTATTTCCTAGCCTAATGTCCCTCTTTTCTATTTTCTCAAGTGGGTATGAGTTTATTCCAGTTCTCTACAACCTTAAAAGCGACATTAATACTGAATAGAACGTTTTTCGAAATTGAATCATCAAACTGTGTAACTAAGTGTAACTAAATTACATTATTTTTTTCTTCCAAATGGCTTACTCAGTTAAAAAATATCTGGAGGTCACAAAATAATATAAATAGTCTTGTTAAAGCCTCACACTTCTAACCACAATTCTAACATACCCCTATGCTCATGGGCATAGGAACCGGGGGACACAGATCCCCCCAGTAAATCATGCGGGGGGGGATAATAAAGAAATCCCCCCAGGGCCGTAGGAATACCCCCAATCGAAGGGGGGGTAGCTAGTGAGAGGGGGTAGATAGTGAGAAGGAGTGAGAGGGGGTAAATAGTGAGAAAGGGGGATAGAAAGTAAGAAAGGGGGTAGTAGGAATATCGAAATAAAGAGTGAGAATTGGAGAGAATGAATTAATATGTGGATGAATTGTGTGAATGAGTGAGAGAATTAATTAATGTATGGATGAATTGCTTGAATGATTTGTGAGAATGCATTAATGGATATGTGTAACATGGATGATTTAGGGTAAGGCAAAGATGGATCAAGCAGGGTGTTTGAGCCTTGGGAACCAAGATGGCACAGACAGGGTGTTTATGAGACAAAGATGGCACAGGGCGGGCTGTTTGGGGACAAAGATGGCCCACACTGGGCTGTTTAGGGACACATATGGCTTATGCTGGGCTGTTTGGGGACAAAGTTGGCTGTAATCTGTTTGTGTAATCTGGGTGCTGGTCAGGTTCCATGTGGGGAATGTGGGCTTTGGGGTGTGTGATCTATGCCTATAATTTAGGGGGCTTTATCTGTACCTTTAATGAGTTTTTATGTGAATTCCAGTTGATTTATACCTGCAAAGCTAGGTTTATGTGTTGTGCTGTTGATCTGTTTCCATACATTATTTCTGTATACCTGCAAATATAGGGTTTGTATGTCTTAGTCACATGATCTATACATGCAGGTGCTGTTTCATGTGTTGTGTATTTGATCTATACCTTCAGCACTGAGTTTACATGTGATTTCCAGTTGATCTATACCTGCAATGCTGGGTTTGTGTGTTCTGTTGATATATACCTGCTATGTTTCCATACTTTATTATTGTATACATGCAAATACAGGGTTTTTATGTCTTATTCAGTTGATCTATACCTGCAGTGCTGTTTAAATGTGTTGTTTATTTGATCTATACCTAAACTACAGGGAGTAAGTAAAAGAGAGGTATGACTTACTGAATCAGAGGACAAAGGGACTCTGGGGATGATTACTGGGAGAGGACCTGTCAATGTCACGGTAGGGTCAGAAGAAGGGAAGACTGCACTGACTCTCACAGTCTTTCCCAAATCTTCAGTCAGTGTGACAAATATTATTTTAAATGTATTAAACATACATTATTTTTACCAGTGTTTCAAGTTATATATTGTTGTACGTGTTGGCAAAAAAGAGATGAGGAGAAAGTGAGGTAGGGGATAGTGATGAAAGAGGTATCTGATGGGGAGAAAAAAGGGGGTATCTGATAGGGAAAATACTATCCCCTCAGATTTTTAGGGGTTCCTACGCCCATGCCTATGGCTCCTCTTTGGCCATTTATAATATTGGGAGATATGTATATGTCTGACAATCGCAGTAGAACTAGAACTTAGAATGAGGCATTGTTTGGTTCACAAAGCTTAATGTGCCTGCAAGCAAAGTAAGGGTATAACCTAGGGTACTTTATCTATCCACCCTTAGAAGCTGGGTGTATATTTTTTTATGTTCATATAAGATATATACTATATCATTTTCTACAATGTTTTCTTTTTTCAGTATTTCATTTGTTAATTATGTTGCTTGTCAGATTTGTAGTTTACATCAAAGTAATTTTGTAAAACTAAAAAGAACAAATAGCTTTAAGAGAACAATATTAAAAACACACAGATTTAGAACTGAAATGATTGGCTTAACATGTTTGCAATTTTTCATTTGATTTTGTCACTTTTTGATGCCTGGAACTCTGGTTTATGAACTGGGTGATTTATGAGTTCCATATTTAGACACAGAGAGCCAAAGCTATTCAAAACAAACTACTGAAACTGAGAAGGTGCTGATAGACAGGCACCTTGAATAACAGAATAGTATATTGTTTAGTGTTGCATATTTATAACCATTTTCTAAAAACATACTTCATACGTTACAAAATGAATAATTTATTATTAAAATCACCAGCATAACTAATTATGTTCTTAAATTTAATATGTGGCTGTGATTATTGATATCCTCTTTTTGAATAGGGACCATTTTCTAGGTATCTACAATCCCAATTATGTGCAGAGGGGGTGGTGTCTGTACAGGCCTTGGCAGTACACATGGGCTAGTTTTTATGGGAGATCTTCATCCAGACCCTGGAGAACTGCTGTGTGCTTAGGTGGCCGACTGAAGGACGATCAGCTTCTAGTAAAGTGGCCCAGGGGCTAGGCTAGGCTTGTACATGTTCTGGGGCTAAACCCCCTAGTTTCCACAGTAGAAGTGTCATGTAGAAATAAATATTCAATTTGTATACAGATATACACTTCAGCATTGACAAAGGACTGTTTTTGTTGCACATTGTTCCAAAAGGCAGTCATGTCATTTGTTCCTTTACATTGCAAGCTCATACACCAACTCAGGGCCGGACTGGGGAGATGGGTGGCTGGATATGACAGGCTGCACATTACGGCATGGTTTTATGGTACCTGTCCCCAGTCCATATTTTGCCCTCATGGCCGCAATTGTCCTCATCACCTTTCAGTGTAGTGGAATGCAGATCTGTAACTCTGTGGATTGCTAGGTGCTCATGAGTTATGTCCAGCTGGCCCAAATTGGAACAGATGACAACATAAGCATTTCAAAGAAAAATAAACACATGGTTGGTTAGAGTACCCTTGCAGCCATACCAAATTATCCTTTCCCCTCTAACATCCCAATACCACCTTACCTCCTCCCCATTTCCTACCTTTGTTGGCTTAGGAGAGGGGTTTCCTGGTGGGAAATGTTAGTTAATTCTATAATTACAGTTAGTTTGACTAACAATATGGCTGGCTGAATATTTTTGTAGATGCAGAAAACATAAAATAGTGTTTGTACTGTGTGTAGCCCCAATCTACAGCTACTAGCTACTATTCCTATAATAATCACCCAGCAATGTTGCTTGCATAACATCATGGCTGTTGCAGTGAAGAAAAGTTAATGTTGTGCTTGTTCCCAGCAGTTATGACCAACATTTGGCACTTAAAGTGCTTTTATTCCAATTCACATGATGTTCAGCCAACCAAATGGATGGCTGAAAAGCATGATATGTGGATTCCACAGCAGCACATCCATACTGATATAAAAGCCAGAGCTGTTGTAGAGCATCCACTTTCCCATGACGCTTAACATACTAGACGGTCTGAGAGTCATGAGAACTGTGGTTTAAGCTGCAGTATTAACTAACTTTGCAATACATGTTAGAAATAAACTAGCCTGCGTCTTCAGCATGCAAAGCGTGTCTCTTCCCAAGCAGGGATTCTGATGCCCTTTGTATCTAGATAACCTAATCTAAGCCTATTGTTTCTCCCTCCCCTGCTGCTGCTCCAGTGGGTGTCTTTGAATTTCCAGTGCCCCCTCTTGCCCCCCCTCCAGATGCCTAAGACAAGAGTTTCCTCAATGAGGTAAGTGTGAGGTGTAGGAGTTTGCAACATGACCCTACGATTTTGAAGTTAATTTCATGCTGACAACAATTTTCCTGCTTTTTCAATGAAAAGTACTCTTGTCCAGTGTGAAATGTTCTTACATATATGTGACCACTCTCTTAAGTTGCCTCTTGCTGTTCTACATCCCTGTTCTTTGGAGAAAAGGCACATTTATACCATCTTTCAACTCATAATTGCGTTTTTAATTACGTTCTGAGCTCTTGATCCTTCTCAGAGGTCAAGTGTGCAGCAAAGTTCAGATTGTGGCATTCTTTAGTACTTGTGATAACAATTTAACCCATTCTTTTATTTTATCTAGACACAGCAATGCTTTTTAGAAAATGGACACCAGCTTTCAATAGGGTCATCAAACATTCGGTTTGAAATGGCAATAGAGTTCAGATGAAACATATTTGCAAGACACCTCACATGTAAATACAATAGAGCAAAACTACAAAAAACTCAGGGAAACCTGTTAATACTTTAACTCAGCCTGTCAAATGTTATTGTTGCTACGTCTGACCCAAAAAGTTATTTACTTATGGAAGATGGGTTTCTATTACATTGGGAGAACATCCAGAAAACCAGCAGGTGAGATTTGGGACTGGTAAAATTACAAAAAATACAACTGGGTAGCAAGAAGCCACATGCTAATTATGCTTATATTAGTTTCATACTTGGAGAATCATAATTTCAATACAAATTTGGAGGTACTAGGTATGTACTTGCCATACAGAATGGCAAATTGCAGGAGATAAGCATAAATCTCCATGTATTAAAAAGGCTATTCTCCAACAAATCTTTTAGAATATGCAGCAGTTTTTAGCTAGTTAGGGAGTAAAACATGTAATTTATAAAACTCTAAATTGAATGTACATAAGGCATTATGTAATAAAACTATTTATCCCCAGACTGGGGATAAAAATCATCCTGGCACTTTTTATGGACAGCAGCCAATGAATGACATACATGCACTGGCTGGATTCAAACAGCCTCACACTAAAGAAAGGGATCTGCCACTTGAGTGACCAAGGTATACAGGCCTGCAAATTTAGTTTTAAAGTTTTATTTCATGCCTGAAAGAGGTCCGGCAATATCTGATAATTTTTCTGTCCTCTGTTCTCATTCTTTCACCTTCCTGTAAAGGCTGTCTCAACCAATCAACAACAATCACCAACTTAACAACAGGGGCGAGATTGTATTTCAGGGAAAGTGATAATAATGCAGACCTTGAGAATAGGAAGGTAAGGTGGTATACACATAGGGTAAACTTCTAAAATATGTACATTGCTTAATGTAAACACCATTACAAGAGTTTATTTAATATAGCAATATAAACGGTAAGCTTTGAAAATACAGATCCACTTTGAATTATTTATATTTATCTCTTCCAGCTCGGCATCAAATGCATAGCCATGGCTTTTTATCGAATTTCCCTTCATTTTCCACTATCCATCAGAGAATATTACATTGCAGTATCACTGTTAACTCACGTAGGAGGTTGTAACACTCTTTCTGGACTCTACCTGCCTTGTTTTAGCAGACTGTGCATATTCCTCTAACATTACAGATTGTTTACAACCATGTAGTTCTTCTGTTAAGTTACTCCTCAAAAACTCCTTAAGGGAATAGCAGAATTTTTTTATAGAACAGCAAAATGGCAGTGCTCACACACAGCACTGTAGAAATTACCAAGTGAATAAAGTATGATTATTATTATGTATATAACTAAACATTAGACCCGAGATTAAACTGGAATGTGAAGGTTCCTATTTAGTTGGCAGTCTAAGATTATTGAGATGACCATCAACCAACCACATTATATATATAATTCATGCTAATTTTCCATAACAATGAACTTTTTAATGTAGAGAACGGGCCTACAGATGTCTTCAGAGCCAGCCTGGGGAATGAAATCCACTGGGCCTGGCACTGGCAGTCCAAAAGTATACTACATGTCCGGCTGCTGCGTGGATACACGGAGCCACAAGATCTTACACGTTTGCAGAGCGCGGCTAGGGGTGCACACTAGAGGATGGAGTCTGCCGCATGAGACGGGAGGAATTATTTAGCACCAGCCAGACCTTCCTTGGCTGTATTAACAAAAACAGAGAGCACCTGTGTTTTTTCATGTTCCAGCCCAATCTCAAACCCTACAACTATCTCAGCCTACACCATCTTAAAATCTTCTTTAATAATGAACAGCGAAGATTCACCCTGCGGACCCCCCCCCCCCATGTGATTCGGTTGTGACTAGCTACAGCTACATTTCCCTATGATTCTACTGGCTCGTATCAAGTCGGGAAAGATAAATAAAGGGTTAAAAGGCTTTAATGTTTAATATTCCACAGCAATTTAATGGAATGCTCATTCCAGGTCACAGGTATTGCAGATATGCCAATGAAATATTGAAATGCCCAACAGCATGTTACCAAAGCACTATTTAGTTCAGTAAATTGTCAGCACTATTATATACTAATATGTTTTTTGGAATCTCTCTGCCCAGCAATGCTCTATTGAAAAAATATGTTTTATTATAATTGTGTAAAACTATCTTCAGATGGTGGATAATTTGCATAATGGTCATTGCAGAAATTTAAAAAGCACCCAAGGTTTTTTGGGGGGCTATACTCCATACTATGGATTACCAAACCTCTTTTGAAATGATAAAATCACAGTTACTCCATACAGAGCTCCATGTGTCATATTATATTGAATATGTTGTCTGAGACAAGTTGGTATTAGTTTACACTAGAAGAGCTTAATTTGGCAGTGACAAAGGATTTTCTTTGATTTTGGCAATATTTGTGAGAAATAAACATTCACAAAACAGTTTGAGCATAAATATGACCAAAAAACAGAAGGAAAGGTCAAAAATCACCACTGCATATTGTTAACTGGCTTAATGTTAGCAATATGATGAGTTATTGACCATGTCTGGCAAGACTCACTATTGACAGATTAAAAATAAGTGTTACTCATTTCAAGAAAATACATATGTTGGTAGTTTGCAAGTAAATGGTATACTTGTAAAAAGCAATGTGTGTTCAGTACAGAATAGACCAGTACATTCTTAAAGTAAAGGTGACCTGTATTGAGGGCCATATTGAGGATCATTGTTTTATAGGTTCAATACAGCTCATAGCTATATGATGTTATTTGGTTGTTTTTTAAGTAAATGAGACATGGGAACACATAAAAATATTCAGGAATGTAAGATGATTTAGGAAGATAGGGAACAAGAGTATTATTCTTCTGAGAATTGCAAGACAAATTGCAAATTCTAGAATCAGCATTTTTCTATACTTACATGTATGGTGTTGTACATTGTAACTTCCACTCTTCTTTCTGTAGGGGCCATATTTTTGACAGTAATAGAGAGGTTGTGTTCACTATTCCCTCAGGTGTCCCAAGCCATACCTCAGTGTTACAACTTATTCCATAATAAACAACAAAATAAAAATATATATGATACATGGCTACAGGGGAAAAAGAATTGGGCAGAAAATATTTAGAGAAAGATTGGAAAGAAGCAGTATAACCTAAAACGTCACCATTGCATTATAGTCCAGTTAGATGACATAAAAGGCAACCTAATTGTTCAAATTTATGCTGGATTGGGTGTGACAAGGCACCTTGACTCATATACTTTGGTCATGTCCTCTCTGGAACAAGATGCTTGAAGATGCCAAAAGATATCCAAAAGAACTCAAGAAACTACATTTACCCTTAGATCCAGGGCTGGACATTTGCCAAAATGGTCCCACAGAGATGTACAAAATAATTGGTATATAGTGTATTAGCCACAAAACTAGTGATCCTTAGATTACTGATGATGGTTGCTGGTTGCTTCAAAAAGAAAAATAATCTATAATATTGAAGTTTGGAAAGAATGAGATTTTGCCAAAGCAGAGGTAACACATGGCTTAATTGTAGACAGTTTTAATTCACCCTGATGCAAATTGACTTAAAGTATCTGAACATAGACATGTTTGCGAAGAATTAGCCGAGTGAAATTATGTTGTGGATATGCCCAATGCTCCTAGAATTGTAAATTATTATATGTATTTTTAGGCTCAAACCATAACACCATTTAAATGCAATATATTATTAGAAAATAGATAAGGTGTATGTTACAGCTCAGAAATTTGCATTTTGGGCAGCATTTATACATTTTTAGAAGGCATCTTAAAAATTCATATGAGCTATAAAAAGAAATTAGAGTAATTGAATATGCAATATTATGTCATAAGATATACGGTAACTGTACTCCAAATATATTTATACTTTATACAAACTGGTAGATCTACATAATGATTCTAAGAATTTGTATATGGATCAAATGTGAAGATGCTGCATCATAATAAAATGGAGGCTAGAACAGTAACGTTAAAAAAAACTCAAGAACAACAAACATATACACAAGAAAACATTTGTAGCGATGTAAAAATCAACAGAAGGCTATTTTTTAGTTTATATAAATATAACTTTGACACGGGCAGTTTTTGTTATACAACAGTCAACAACTACTTAAGGGAATCAAATATGTTCCTACATACAGTGTCTAGATGACATTATAATTAAAGGTTCAAACAAATAAAAAAAAAGTCATTTTCAAAGTCTACGAGTTGTTTTCTGCATTTTTCAATAAGCCAGAAACATGATTGATGTCTTAAAAGCTTCTCAAGGAAGTAAATGTATCTTTATTAGAAAGTGTAGATGCATGTGTATGTCTTGGTGGGTGCCAGTGACAAAAAAAACTAAACAAAAACAACCCAACAGGTGAGTATAAAAGACTATAAAAAGTAATTGGTTTGTTTTTGTAGACAGACCTGTAGGACACTATGAATTAGTCTTTTACTACAAAGACGCTGTACTTAAAATATGTATTTTTTGATATGTATTTAAGTTGTGTTTCATGTAATATTGCAACATATTTTTAAAATTAATACATGTTAACTGGTATAGGTTAGAAAGTAAATTTATCAAACCACTGTTGCTCTCACTGTTTAGAATCTTTAGATCGTTAGCGTATAATATTCTATGTAATAACATCAGATGTTAAAATACTTGTGAAATTCCTGTACAGTACAATACGTGTAGAATCAACTGAACTATAGAAATCCAGACTCCAGACTGATGTTAACAATGTTCAGTGAATACGCTGATAATAATATTATAATGGTTATATTCTATTTTCTAGAAAGTGTATAACATAAAAAATATAGACTCTTGAAATCCCTGTGGCTATTCTAATGACGCTTTTCTGTATATAATGCTTGTCCTATTGTTATTTAAGCCATTCTAGGTTTTGATGGCTGAGCAAAATGGCAGCTGGACAGCATAATGATTTGTTTTAGACCATGTGGCCCTGCTGTGAATTATTGCAATCAGATTTTAGTTGTGATGTTATCATAGACTACCCTGCCTTCTTAGAAAACATGAATCATGATTGAAACTAAGTGGATAATAAATTACCAAGGTTGCAAAGAGGACCAAGTCATCTTGTGGTGAAATCCTTAATATGGATAAGATAAGCAAAGTAAATGAACCAAGTTCCATGGCTTTAGACATTGAAAGCAGAATGAAATTCTTAAAAGTTATGACTTACAGATGTTTTAATTAGTGATCACTTCTTTTAAGGCATCAGTAATGAATCTGCTACATGCATACCCCACTCGTAAAATTCTGCTACATAGGCAGAATTTGTCTAAGAGTAAGAACACATTTAGGCTATAAAGTTCATTTTCTTCTTAATCAATACCAGCTACATGTGTATTTAAAATGTTAAGACTATACATCAAGCAATGCCATTGAATTGCTAGATGGCTAAAAATGTAGAGACAAACAGATAAAAAGTGCATTGTGTAAAAATGTGTTTAATTGTAATTTTAACTAAATAATAGACTAGTGTCGTTACCACAAAATAAAACATAATTTGTTAAAAAATAAAAGTTTATAAACCAGACTTTCCAAAAAGAATATTATAAAACTATGATATAACAACGTTTTTTTGCAGTGGTGTATTGTAATGGAATACTGCCCCATGTCTGACGGAGGAGAACCCTCCAGCGGCCCCCATGAATTTAGCTGTGGGGTGGCGTCCTCCATGCAACGACTCTTCAGGATGTCCGGCATCAAGTAAGGTTCAATTTCCCTATTTATTTCCAAAAATAAAGCAAGATTCACTAACCCTCAAGTTGCTTGCTTTATTAAAAGTAACTTTTATCAGCTCGATGCAGTCAGTTGTCTATGAGCAGAGAGGGATTTTGTCCAAACCAACAAATTGTAACCAACTTGCGTACACTCACAGCTTTTTTAATAGACCCCAGAGAACAAGTGTCTGGTGTCTATGTTATAGCTATGACACTGTAATAAGAGAGCAGTATGAGTAAATGGGCTCAATATTGGGGAGTGTGGCAGTGACTGGCCAGTTGGGTGAAGCCAACGTAGAGAAGGTGTTGATGAAGTACAGTAGCACCTCTATAACTGTGTGTCATAAAGATCAAGCAGGAAAAGCATTGGGGCTTGGGCACTCTATCACTCCTATAACCAGCTTGAGAACAGGCTCAACAAACTCTTTGTTTTCTTAAACATATGTGACGAAGGGCTGCCCTCTTATACTTTTTTAAATATGTGTTTGCTGTGACCAAATGATTCACTAGGGAGTACCTTCATTCACTCATTTTCTTTATAACAAGATAGCTAATTATAGCCAAACAGAAAGAGTCAAGCCAACAAAAGGCATATTAATCTATGACCATAGACTAACTGCCTTTTCTTGTGGTGCCTAACAGGTGTAGACAAAAGTTGATATCATATTCCTTAACCATTGTACACTGCGAGGTGCACAATCTCAAAACACATAAAGTGTCAAAATCTTTACCTACAACCAGGAGAAATGGTTTTAAACACAGTTTTATCTTGTTCCAGTGGTTAGTTTCAAGTGCTCTACTACCTTCTTAAAACGCCTATGCTCATCTGCCATCTGTAAGTGTCAATGTGCTCAAGTGTTCCACCGTCATATACAGTGCAGGCTGAAGAAGTCCTCTGAGTCAATTTTTCTGATAATACTGCTTCCACTCTAGAACTTTTCTGTTTCTGTGCTTCCATTTACATTGTTAGGTAGCCCAGTCGTGAATAAAAACAAAACTATATTATAATAATTTATTATTATAAATGGATTCATTGGCTATTATAAAGATCCTTGAAATGAACACATACGTACACAATATAAATCAGCATTCGTTTTTTAAGTGAGAAGACCTTTTGTCAACCACATTCTCTTGAAAAACTTCAGTGGTTCACCACTTACCTCTTTTAAGTGTACCGTACCTAATGTTCTCTGGGAGATGTATTGGGAACCCAGTATTTACTAAGCACCCCATCTATGAACAGCCTTATTTTCTTCAGGAGCCAAAACCTAGGAATGTTCAAACATGCTAAAGAATGCCTATTAAATGTCACTAGCATGTACTTACTCAACTTTTACAGCTTGATCCAACTACATCAATGCTACCATTTTATCCTTCGTTCATACATAAAAAAATTAAGGTATTTGTACCACATCTTTACTTTGTCAAGATTATATAGCCACTTTAATTCTAAATCCATTTTATGTTTGGATTTTCTGTGCCTACTTTTATTTTTTCTCATTCAGTTCAAGCAGAGCCTGATGTATATCAATATCAATATATAATATTACTAAAGCATTTGTGTGGCACATGAAAACAATATTTTTATTCATAATGTTAATAAAAAGCTTCTGTTTAGCACCTGTTTTAATGCATAACGTGGAGCAGAAAATATTTGCTAATGTGCTCAAAAGAGATAAAAATCAACAGGGGCTGTTGTTGATTTAATAACAGGCAGTTAATGCAAGAGGTTTAACACAAATTACAAATTCTGCAGTGTAGAATGTTAAATAGAGAGCAATATCCTAATAGCTAGAGCTTTTAAAATACTTTTTATAATTCCTAAATTCTAAAAAGGAGGATCATACAAATGTTAAACAATGTAGTCTTCGACTTTGTGATTCTTGCTTTTATTGTCATACGGTGTAAAGTCCTCCTTAGGAGAAATAGTCCCTCTTTGTCATCTAAATCCCATTTTTGTTTTCCTTATGTCAGCAGAATGCATACTGAGTGTATTACAGTGTTCTTTAGCCCTAAGAGTCACACTAAATAAAACTCTATATGAAATACATTCTTCTTAAATCCTTACATAAGTATATGCAGAGCTACAAAGAGGTCACAAAATATAAAGCCATGTTGAAGCCCTGACCTCCCCATATGTTAAACTTTACACTAGGCATTGGATGCAATTGTGAGAGAAATCAGTAATGATTTACTATCAACTCTGAAAAACTAGGTCATTACATCAACTTAAGAAATGCAGAAAGTGGTGTTAGACCACATGAATGCTGTACGTTTACTGTAAGTGAATGCCTGATCAAAAAGCCAATATGGAAATGTCAAAATGTGCACACAAGGACAAAAGAGCCTGATTAGACATTTGATTCTGGACCATATATCTAAAGGAGGACACATGTACACATTAGAACTAAAATGCCATACACATTAGAGCTGAAACTTAACCCACCATCTTTAATCTCAAATCTGTACACCCTTGTATTCAGGGGGGGGGCTAGCAGCCTAAAGCATTGGGGGCAAGTCTAGTCAAGTGGCCCATTGCGCCACCGAATCAGCCCACTATCCATGGCTATCTTTTCCTGATTTTCTAATGCATATCGATGTAATGTGATGGGATTACATCAGTATACTAAAAAAGTCATCATACAGGGGACGCTTGAAGCCACAATTTACTGCAACTTGTCCTTTTTAATAAAAATGCAGATTGAAATAGAGTGAATAACACAAAACCTTTACTTTTCTTCTGACTGATTTGTGGGCCTAGAAAGTTTTGTCCTCTGAAGTGACTGCAAATTCAGGAGGTTGTTTTATCTCTGGATAAGTAAAAATTAAATAGTTAAATGTATTCCTTCAGTAAGTAAAGTGCCAGGAAACAGATGACCAAACACACACACACCAGGACAGGCTCTGCACACTACACCCAGACAGACACACACACATCAGGACACATTTTGTCATAAAAAAAAAAAAAAAAAAACACCAACACCCAACGACACTACACCTAGGACAGGCTTGGCACAAGGACACCCCAGACACACACACACACACACACACACCAGGACATGTTTTGCTTTGCCCCCAAACAGCCTGCCTGTAGCATCCTAGTCTCAAACAGTCTCCCTGTGCCATGCTTTCCCCCACTTATATACATATTATCACACATTCATTAATTTACTCATTCAAAAAAATTAATTCACTCATTCATATACTGATTTACAGATACTCATCCATTCACAGATAATCATTAATTCCCTTAATCACGCATACTCCTTCATACATCCTCCCCCATCCCCTTAACTGAACTGCTGAGCTCTCAGTGCCCCTCACAGACTTCCGCAGGGGCAGTTGCTTCCCTCTGCTTTGCTTTCACTCTGCGCGAACAGCTTCTCTTGTTCCCAGGGAAAGCAGCCCAGGGTAAGTAGGAACGGAGGAGGGCCAAGTGACGTGAATTCATGTGACTCAGTTGGATTTCTGCTTCCCCTGCGTGAAGCAGAGATGTTGCTTGCACAAAGTGTGTGTGAGCAATGCACATGAAAGCAGCAAGGCCCCTACTGAAGTGATTGCGGGGGTCGTCTGGGAACGCTAGAGTGGCAGGCTCCTCATTAAAGACAGCCCTGGTGGTCCTGCAGCTACATCGACCACTCCAGTGCAGGCTGCACGGCCATTTATTTTAGATTTATGGTGGCCTGGGGGGCAATTGTAGTCCCTTTTGCTGGCCTCCAATAATATTTGTAAAAAATCTAGATGTAGTCTAATGGGCTACCTTTATTATATAAAGAGGGTTTTTTAGCTAGTGCCTTGAAAGCACCCCTTACTAAGTGCCCTCAGAAACAAGAGGTGTTAATCTCTACACTTCTCAGATAACAAAGAATCTAGCCTACTAGAATATTAACTCTAGACAGTCTATAGGGCTGTCTGTATGTAAGAAACAGCTATTAGGTTGCTTACCAGATATAAGCTGTATTATTCAAATAATAAAAACAGATATTTGGGTGAGTGGTATTAGGGTTGCACAACTTGGGGACTCCAAACGGATCATACTTTACAGATATCCAAGCATGAGCACAGGCATCACAATTAAACATTCATTAAACTACATTTCAGACTAGAATACAACAAATTATTGGCCTGCATGATGCCCTCAAAGAGTTCTGCAGCCTTGATTTGGATGATCTAAATCTTTCTTAACAGGAGAGGCATCATTGTGGGATTAGTTTAGTTCTGCCCTTCAACATATTCTAGAGTTATAGCCTCAGGGAGTTTTCACAATCAAGATGTGATATTTAAATCTTAAATAGTTCAAACCTCTGTTCTAATATATTTTTTTGGATTCTCTAGACCATTCAAATGGTCAGTATAAATAAACTATTTTGTGGTATATATATCTAAATTAATGTGAGACAAAAAATGTGGATCTGGACAATACATTTTAAAATTATATACAGGTGCAGAATTATAGATAGGTTGTTCTTCGTAGTACAGCGAATCCTACCATTACCATCTAATTAACTGATCACATGCCTAACTTAAATACTAATGGATATGCAAATTTGATATTTAAATCTATTTGCATTAATTACAATAATGTTTATATTTTTATTGACCAATTATCAGGGATATTTCAAGGTTAATTGCTGGATCACACATTGGAAAATGTGAGGAATAATCGAATATTAATTCTATGCGCTGCTATGAATGCTGGTCCATTAAAGAGACTCGTTACAGACTCAGCTAGCTAATTAGTTATCTTCTGTCCTGCCACTTGCATGGTTTTCTTGCACAGTAACAATGGTTCTGTTTGAGATGGCATTCACTCAATCCAAGCCCATGGAAGATTTATGTTAAATGTAAAAAACATGACAAGTTTATTTCATAGGAAGAGGTCGAAGTAAATGAAATAGTAAATCACTGACACCGTTCATCACTAACACCTTTGTATATATATACTTAAACGCAGCTTTTTATGGTTTTATATTCACAAATGGAAAGTGATTTGCTTAAATAAAATGAAGAGCAAGATGCTATACATAAATCTTAGTCACTGCATCTATGGCACAACGTGTGTTTTTTTTTTTTCCCCAGAAATTTTCTCTGGCTTAGAAATATGGACAATGATGTAGCAACCACTTGACGAATTGTGTATGATAATATATAAAGCATGTAAAACAAACAATCCCATTATAATTAAAAGATAATTTGTACCTCTGGATCTGCTGATTTGATTATATATGATATAATGGATCCTCTTTTCTCTTGGATACCTTACTCAATGCCAGCCCAGGTCTCAATTTGAGCAAATATCCATTGTGTGCCTTCACTAATTATCCCTACCTGAATTTGTCGTCTAGGCACAAAGGGGGCAATTCACTAAAGCATGAGCATTTGGGATATGTTGGTAAAACATCCAACTAGCAAATTCACTAAAGCCCACCTTGCATTAGCAATTGCAAAAAAAAAAAAGTATATGACAGCACATGCAGGGTTAACAAACCAGAACTTTGGTAGAACATAAAATTAATTTATGCAGGAGTTAGGTGCTTCCCTATTTTCCACAGAATATGCATATTCTATAGCACACTATATATCCCTAGCTAATTAGGTATTTTAAGTAGTGGCCCCAGAGAGAGGAGGTGCTGACAATTTAAAGATCACTGGTTTTGTATAGTTCTGGAGACTCCATCTCCAAAAGGATATTGACTGAAGAGTTCAGAGGAGGCCTAGTAAAATGGTAAATTGTTTGCGGAATAATAATGATCAGGAAAGACTACGAGATCTCGATATGTATAGCTTGGAGAGGAGAGAGGGGAGATATGATAGCAATATTTAAAAAAGCTTTAACAAGTACAGGAGGCAAGTTAGAATAAGAGGCCATAGTCTTTTAGATTTAGATAGAGTGTGTGGTACATAAGTTGAACAACCTCCCTACTTCAAAGATATTAGATACAATGAGGGAATTTAAACGTGCATGGGGGTAGGCATAAAGCTATCCTGAATCTAAGACAAGACCAATGACCGATTAAGGTCTGAGGATCTGCAGGAAAAGTGGCAAACTAGATGTTCTTGACGTCAAATTCTATTTGTGTTTCTATAATTAACCCTTCTCCTTTATGCAAATAAATACCGTCTCTGGGTTACTTCACCAGTTATATTGTGATGACGGATGACAGCTCAACTTGAACTGCAGTAGCTGAAACACAGGGTGGTCTACCTCTAGTCTTTATTGGTTCCTTTTGTTTTGATGCCATCTTTATTGAAAGATGACAAACCACGATGCAAATGTATAATCAGTTTCTATCTTTTCTCGCAGAAAGGGTCAGAATTATACGATCAAGGTTACTTTGGATATGAAGGAGCTAAGCAATTCATATTTCTGTATATCAGTTTGTAAATTAATATTGATGCAGATTTATGCAATTTCATTTTGCTCTGAGAATAGCTACTGACCCCATTACCACCCACCCTAACATACACGATCTACCATGGAGGCTGGTGGTAATAAAGACATATAAAGCAAACTCGATTAGCTGGTTCTCCTGAATTCTGCAGAATCTTAAAAGAATAGTAATCTGTTTGCTAGCAGCTATTGATTGATGGATAAAATCCCAGTATGTTTTAATAAAAGTGCTTTACTATATGTTGTTAGTTTGCCTTAAAAAAAAAATACCAAACAAATCTCAATATTAATATACTTTACACAATTTCGCCTACAAAATCAGACCAAAACATGTTAGTGGTATATTAAGAAGTATACTTTTCATTGGTATATTTCATATTTACTAGGATGTTAACAAAATTACAAAATCTATTTATCACTAAATATGTTATGAAACAAAAAAGAGTGTGTCTCAACCCTGACAAAACTTAACTTTTATTTTTATTTTTTAATTAAAAAAAGAAATTTGTCACCCTGGGTTTTAAGTTTTATTGGGGTTTTCCGCAATTTTTAATATCTTACCCAGATCCATTTGGTTCCTAAATAGATTCAAGAAAATTCCTTTGTATGAGTGTGTTTACAATGAAATGATTGTCTCCCACACTTGGTTTCCTGCAAAATGGGTGGAAGTCCATTATTTTGTAATCTACAGGAATGGGTGAGATCAACTGTAGTCTTTGAAATTCACACATGACAACATAAAATGTTTTCTGCTATCATCCAGCTTTCATCAAAAACAGATGGTCTGTGTTGAGAAGCCAAAATGAAACTCACATAACATTGATCTTGTGACTGTTGTAACGGTAAAGAGATAGGACGCCAACTGGTATCTCTAAAGCGGAATGTTTTAACAGTCTGGTTTTCACATAAGCTAATTAATCCCCTTTTACATTTTGTAATTGCTAGTTTTGAATACAGTCACTAATGAACTATTTCTGTGTGGGTAGTTTCAGCGCACAGCCAGAATGTATCATTCAAAAAGACCTATCTAAGACATAAATATTGGCGATTCCTATCTAATTTTTCATGGCAATATTGCTTACCAAGCAACTGAATCAATTGGACTTCACTGCATGTTTACCCAAAAGAGACTCTCAAGCAATTCAAGCAGGAGGGACTACTCAATCCTAAGGTTTGGTCAGAACCTGCAAATATGCACAGCACAAAAATACAAGCTAGGGGAGAGCACAAACTAACAAACATAAAAGGTATACACATTCAGATTCCCGAGTTGCTGCTAGAATAAGAATGAACAACAAGTAAACAAAACAAAGAAAGATTTCAGCGGATCCTTGTAGTTAGGTTGAATCTTTTAGCAGATTCATACTGAAGTCCTTTGCTAAGGATAGAGTCAATTTCTGTACCCTTCTAAGAGTGGACAATGTCTCGGCAGTTCAGTACATCAATCACCTCGAAGTCAAAACTTTTAGCAGAGGTGGTGAAAATTTTTTTGGCAGTTCTGCTTATATAGTCAAATCAATTACTATACAGGCAGAACATTTCCCGGGTCTATCCAATGTCATAGCGGACTAGAAATCCAGCTTCTCATCAGACTACAGAACTGGGAGCTCAACTGTTTTCTCTTCAACTAAATTTACAAACTCTAGGGTCCACTCATCTACTCAACTTCCACTTTTCTTAAGTTATAAAGTTGACCTTGAAGCACTAACGTAGATGGCTTTCTTCAGAATTGGTCCGTAACTATCATTACACTTTTTCACGATCCCACAAGTATATTCAACACTAGGACTCCAGGAAGCGACAGCTGTCTTGTACCTTTCTGGCCCACTCAGCTGTGGTTCCCCAATATTCTGGAATTCTTGACATACTATCCTTTCCAGAGATATTGACGAATCCAGTGGGCGAAGTTCCTCCTTTAGCTTTAATTAGCGTAATTGGCATTTCTCCTTACAAACCTCATTCTGTCTGTTCTGCTATGGCAAGTAAGGCTAGATTACACAATATTCTCAAGGCTGCAGACTGGTCTTCCAAATTAACATTATTTCGTAGCTTTAAACATGCATAACATCAGCTTCCTGACTGCAATAAAGATCAGTGATTTTGCAAATGCAGTGACATAAGAATCAATTTACTAACCCTCTCATATCTTTTCTCTTCTTGTTTCAGTTTAATAAAGATCTTGACTTTAGGTCACTGTGTTAGCAAAATCATCGAATTATAGTGGGTATTGTCAAGTTGCCCTCACTTCTTGGTGAAAGTCGGCATAGGCACCAATGAAGGGATATCCTTATACCACCGAGCTCAGAGTACAACAGAAGACTGCTGGTGTTTTTAGTATTTAATTGTATATATTTGACATTTTTTGGAGGAATGACTGGCTTGTTGGATGTCTGTCCTGCCAGATGTCATCAGTTTGGGATGCAAACACAAACTCTGGCTTACGTTAGAAAACCTGTTTAAGGCCTGTATGCCTCGGATTCAGTAAACATATTCACACTGTGAGCACTGCTTAGGTAACACAATCCCTTTAATAGCTTTGACATTAATATTATTATTTGTTGCCAGATCCCACACCAGCTGTTATTTGTCTACAGGCAGTATATGGTTGTTATAAATTTACAATTGTATTTTATACGACTGGACAGTCAGTTTTATTCTGTATATTTGTTATTGTCTCTAGTAAATGAAATTTATATCCACGACCTTTGCCTCTTCTCTGGCTTTTACATGCAGACTGTGAATGCCTTCCACTGTTCAGCTTACTAGAAACATTGTCAGGATTTGATATATCATATGATAGATATGTAACAATAATGATAGAATATTTTACAAAAAATCATAAGTGTTAAGTAAACAAACATTTTGTTACCTTAATAAGCTGTACCTATGAAGCACGTTAGAGTTGGTTGTAAAAACGGATTAGTTATAATGATAAAAAATTCTAAATACTTACCAAAAAAAGTCCATTACTATTTGTGTAAAAAAAACAAACGTAAATCGTTATGATTTAGACCTATGAAATGAGTTAAGGGTTAATTAGACTGTCCCATGTCAACTTCAGCTGCATGCTAACACTCGCAAAGCAACTTGTATTTTCAGGGAATTATGACTCCAATAAAAAATAACCCTCATTTATATTACTCCATGGATGGCATTCGTTCCCCAAAAAGGATTTTTATCACTTGTAAACCCTACATCACACTGACATGTTTTGCAAATTCACATATGCTCACTGTTCAGCTACACCTACAACAAATAAAATAACATTATTAATATGTTGTATATTGGTGCAAGTATACCCATTCTTCAAGGCAAAACTGCTCCAGCTCATTCAACATGCTGGTGTATAGCAAGCTTTAAGTCATACCATTGGACGGAAGAATGGGCTTTGACTGGAACACTGAAATAGGTTTCTCTCAAGAATTTCATGTATCTAGCACCACCCATCATATCTTCAATCCTGACCAGTTTCCTAGTCCCCCAGCTGCCACCACCATGCTGTGGGGATGGCGTTGTTGGGGTGATGAGAAGTGTTTTCCTTGATTGCCAAAAAGTTCAATCTCATCTGAGTACCTTCTTCCATATGTTTGGGGAGTCTCCCACATGCATTTTGGTGAAACTCAAACGTGTTTGATTGTTTCCTGGCCACTCTTCCATAAAGCTCAGCTCTGTGGAATATAAGGCTTAAAGTGGTCCCATGGACAGATGCTTCAATATCCCCTTTGAAGCTCTTCAGCTCCTTCAGAGTTAACTGTGGTCTCTGTGTTGCCACTTTGATTAATGCCCTCCTAACCTGGTCCATGAGTTTTGGTGGACGGCCTTCTCTTGGCAGGTTTGCTGTGGTCCTATATTCTTTCAATTTCTTAATGGATTTAATGGTGCTCTGTGGGTGTCCAAGTATTTTTTATAACCCAACCCTCATCTGTACTTCACCACAACTTTATTCCTGATCTGTTTGGAGAGCTCCATGATCTTTATGGTGCCACTTGCTTGATGGTGCCCCTTGCTCAGTGGTGTTGCAGGGGAATATATACTGAGATCATGTGACAAATCATTTGACAATTGGATTGCACACAGGTAGACTTTATTTAACTGATTATGTGACTTCTGAAGGTAATTGGTTGCACCAGAACTTATTTAGAGGCTTCATAGCAAGATGGTACACACACCACTTTTCTTTTCTTTGTTTTTTATTTTCATTATACTTCACCAATTTTGACTTTTTGTGTATGTCCATTACATGAAATCCAAATAAATATCCAGGTTGTAATGAAACAAAATAGGAAAAATGCCAACTATATGAATTGCAAGGCACTGTATAATCCAGGTTTGCTAATAGATTACACATAAAAATAAAAAATATTTTGTTATTTCTATATGGTTTAACACTTGTTTTCCTTTAACCCCTTAAGGACAATGGGTGGTGCCAAAACCCATTGAAAACAATGCATTTTGAGCCTGTACATTTACGGGCTTTGTTATTAAGGGGTTAAACTATATTGAGTTTGAATTAAATATTGGTAGGATAAAAACACATTTATAGAACAGATATTAAAGGATCCATGGAAAGAAAATTGTGGCAGCAACTTTTAGACACATAGAGATATTTCATGTTGTGCAGTTTCAGAAAAGATATATTTTTATAGAACATACCTAGTTTTTAGTGGATAATTTCCCTTGCAAAAGCCAAGTGCTGCAACTTGAGTCCCAGTTCCTGACATTCGTTCTTTGAACTGTCATTTTTATAAAATTTGCATTAACATAGTGACAACAGAAAAAGAATATAAATAAAGATTTACAGAGAGAGAAGATTTTAAAAACATATTTTAGCATGTGTTTTCATGACACATATTTACTCCAAATTTATATGTTATATGAATACCGATCATACATTGGAATTATAGGACAATTTTATTCTATCTTGTCTTAAACTTCTAATGTAAGGTTTACGTAAACACTTGTTCTATGCTTACCATATTAGCCATCAGTCCAGATGGGAGCATTGCCATCTGGCACACCAGACTTAAAATGCTAGTGACGCCTCGCGATCACCAGTCAGACCCTGGTTAGAGAGTTGCAATAACTTTTTGGGAGTTGCCATACTGGTAAGTTTCAGCCAAGTATGCTGAATGACCACCTAAATACTTGTGCATTGATTCCTAGCCAAAACTGATGCCAGTTTTAAAATATATATATATAATATTAAAAATGTATATATATATATAAATCTGGCTTGTGAGTTAACTTTTAAGACAAAAACGTGGTTTGCATTAACAGCAAACTATGCTAAATTAGATTACTTTTGTTTTTATTGTATCCTTTACCAGACCTTGAAGAACCCATCAAGAAGAAAATCCCTCCTTTATTTTCTTGGAATCCTTATATTTAAAAATGACTTAAAATTATGAATCAAAGTGATATCGTCTCCTTCAGTTCAAGTATTATTAGGTAACTTAGGCCTTTAGATCTTGAAGCAAGGATAAAATCTAGTGTCCACTTGCCTATACCACTGGAACTCTCAATGAAATGTCTACCACTAGGTTTATTGCATTCTACAGCAATGAGAAAGTGACATCTACTGAGTTTTATTTTATATTTAAGTATTAATATACCAATATTCAAGCTTCACAAAAACTCCAGGTGTTTTACGTTACATAGCAACATGTTACTACTTAGTGCTGGGGCCTGGCAAATTACTGAAAGGATGCTTTCACTCTACATGAATAATTGTGTATTTGTTCTTAATCCCTAAAGACTTCAGTCCAAACAAAAACACAGTGTAACATTGGTCTTAAACCGGAGCTGTTGAACATATGTGAAATTTATTAATACCTTCCCACTGCTTACCTTATTTCTCTGTCATAATAATTCTGTTTTTACAGCATAAATAAACCCAGAAAGCGCCAGAACGGGTACAAATCATCAGTCTCATCAAGTTTCATGAAAACACAAAGTTAGTATGTCCAGAGGTTCTTTACAATGACTACTTTGTGCTAGCTTGTTAAAGTTAATTGTATCCCTACAGAACATTAGTATATCATGCCCTGAAACACTTCTAACTCCAACAGGTATCTGGGATAGCGGATATTTTACTCATACGGGCGCTTCATAAAACAATTCGCAAATAACAATAACAAATGAGTGGGAACATGGCACGTTTGCTTCTACAATGCTATGTAAGCAATATACATGTATCATTATATCTATCTATCTATCTATCTATCTATGCCAAAGAAGGTCCAGTTTTGGATAATAATGCAAAAACCTACTATTGTTTGATACCATTTTTACTTTTACTAATTTGCATAATGTGCCATTTTCCCTTTGCCCTAAATACTTTTATTGATGTAGTCCCATATCAACAGTCTATAATCCATGTTAAATTTTATAGTGGAAATGTTGCTGTCACAGCTTTTACTATAACTAAATTAACCCCTTCAAGACGTACCTGGCACTTCCGGGTCAAAGGTGACCGGCAGACCGGGACGTACCAGGTACGTCATCGATGATACGCGATCCAGCGTCGCTTTGACCACTGGGATCGCGAGGGGCGGCTGCTACTGACCGCTGGGTGTCCCCAGCGATCCGTAGCAGCCACCCCCCTCAATTCCGTGCATGTGATCGCTTTGCAGCGAATCACGAGCAAGGAATTTAAATATTAACAAAAAAACTGCGGTCTTCAACGGAATTGACGCAGTTTGCCGACGCCGGTCCAGAAGGGGTTAATTTACTAAAACGATCCAAAGCTTGCGATTGTTTTGATTGCAGTTAGTGTAATTATATCAATTGTAAATGATATATTTCATTTAAAAGTTTACCTGCTAAGATCGGAGGCAGTCAGCAGCACAACCGGCATTATGTAATCAATATCTTGCCCTGAAGTTCTGTCCCTTCTCTTTACCCTTCCTAACAAACGCTGTTTGAACCAACTAAAAACAATCAGCAATATAACAGGGCAGAGATGCCTTAATGAGGAGGAATGATCATGTAGTGGATATCTGTGGATAACATAATTTTCTAAATGTATCATATTTTACCTATAATGTCTGTCTTTCTCATTTAATGTACCCACACAGATTATATATAGGATAGGTAGAGCTTTCTCATGATATGATTTTCATATGTATAGTTCATAGTTTAATATGAAAAACATAACAAACTTTGTTTCTTTTAGACTTTTCTTTTAGACTTTTACCTCTTAAAAATTGAACTTTGCTAGTGCAAATGAAAAATAAAAAAAATAAATATATTCATATACCTGTCCTGAGTGTGCGGAGTGGCAGAAAAAGGAGACAGGGACACTGAAGCGGTTGGTGGTGAAGGTAGGGAGACATTGAGAGAGAGTGTGAGAGCAATGAAAGCAACAAATACAAATGAATATTTGTTCTCTGCATTGGTTTCATTGTGGGTCCCTCCTGGTTTTGGACATTTTACAAAATTGGAAAAATGTGTAAAGTTTGTATGAATCCGAATTAACACGTCTACAAAATACTCCTAATATCTATTCAGCTACACCCCCCCGACTACAGCGATGCCCCAAAATGCAAAGGTTTGGCATGTTTTGAGAAAACTTTAAGACTCATAGTAATGGATGCATAAAATTAAGACTCCATGCTTCAGTACTCCATCAATGTCTTGTGTTGCATTTCCCAATTAGAGCCCCCAAAGTTAATTTCTTTTTTTTATAAGTAGTCATTTTAGAGCATTTATTTAGGGTTTTGCCATCATTATATGCCAAAGCTAGCTGTATTGCAAATTGGCATTTTTTTATAGGAGCCATGTGACTCACTGGATGTGAGTGACATCTGACTCAAATATAAACCCCTTCCATTTCTACCTAATTTCATTGCTAACTACCTAACAAAATTACTAGCCAACTTTTCATAATTTTTTTGACTTTTTTTTATTT
Source organism: Spea multiplicata (assembly GCA_009364415.1). NCBI lineage: Eukaryota > Metazoa > Chordata > Amphibia > Anura > Pelobatidae > Spea > Spea multiplicata. The sequence continues at coordinate 132,068 of VKOC01016240.1, forward strand.
CCAAATGCCAACGCTGTTTTTAATATTGTTTCAAACATAAAATGTTTTGCTGCAGAAATATTGACTATAACAAGTTTGAAATGCTAGAGATACTTTGTATCACAGTTTTCTGTCTCTCTCTCCCCTACTCATGATCAGCGTGAAGAGGAGAAATGCAGAGAACAGGGACAAAGGCAATCTTTACTAACATTGACTTTGCCATCTGACCTTCTTCATGCATATGCACGCAGGTTACTTTTACTGGCTGTTGGTGGTCGGTCTGAGCGCAGGTTTTAATGCTCAGGTATGGTATGGGCATGGAAACGTCCAGCCAGTGGACACATTGTGGCACAAATGACCAGCAGCCCACCAGTCGTTTGCCTGATATGCCGGATGGCCAGTCTGGTTCTGGATACTTACTTGGTGTAAAGTAGAGGACTGCATTGGGAGGCGGGTTTTGCTCCACCCAAGAACAAAACGGAGTCACGTGATGTGATCTCACTTCCCGTGACTCCGCCTTTTTTCTGGGCGGAGCAAGAGAAGAGATGCTGTGAGGGAGCAAATCGAGGGCAGCCTTGCGGGACTGCGCGGGAAATCTGCAGTTCAGGTAAGGAGGTGGGCTTGATTGGCCACAAATGTGGTGGGAGCGGGCGGGAGTAGTACACCCACATTGCGGGAGCGGGCGGGATTGGGCAAAAAATCAGCGGGAGCGGGATTAAAAAAGCAGTCCCGCCCAGGGCTCTAGTTTAAAGGTTTAACTGTGACAGAAAATAGAATACTAAAACGTCATAATCGTTTAATGCATCTGTTTGGAGGTTTGCTATTAAATGCTGATATTTCCATTGTCATTTTGTGATTTGGAAATAAGTAAAGCTATTTCCAGAGAACTCCTAATATCTTAATCAAGAGCATTTCAACATATTGTTGTGTCTGGGTATGTGGGTCAGAGAAATACATGAACTTTTCAGCTATGATGAGATTAATTGACAAAGATAATCAAGATACAGATATATTTCTTCTGCCTGCCTGAGACCCCTGTAATTTATACACAGGCTCATGAGGTCAGCTGCAATTTCTAAATCCATTTTGATCTTAACAGGTGAACAAAAAGGTGAACTTCTTTTTGTCAGTTTACCAAAATTCTTAATGATAATTCACTAATCACATTTATATGCAGATTATTCAGTGCATGTTTTTTTTCTTTACTGTATACTGTAGGTGGATTTATCAGTGCAGGTGTCAGGGAAGTCATATCTGTGCTTCTCCTTCTCCAAGCAGTGATTAATGGGTTTTGACAATATGATTGCACTTCTTATTTAATTAGATTATACATCTGTTTGAAACGGTATACATTTTGCATTTTTCTGTCAGGTTCCACAATATGCATTCAGATAGTTATCTCTGCTCAGGCTTGCATGGTATTGTCAGTGTCAGTCTTTTGTTGATTACAATCACAATGGAAATTGAAACATGATGCAATTGTTTTTGCGTTTACTCATGCATTGGAAGCTTCATTCATAAAGTACAGATCTGTCATTAGTAATTTTTTGCTGAGTAAAAAAAAATATAATTTGTTTTAATTCACAAAGATAACTTCAGCTACAATTGGTATTTGTCTCCATGAGACCATTTGACTGGCTAACAATATACAGAAAGTCACTGGTCACATATAATCATGCAAATGGTCCATTAAGACACACCTTAGTGACCTTTGGTTTTACAGGCCTTTAAAAGAGGTCCCCCACTAATTTGTACTGGTATAACATTAACCCCTTGACGAGAATTGAAACGCATGCAGTTCATGACAGTTGCCATGCCTGGCACGTCGTGAGGTTAAAGGAGCTTAGAAAGCAATGAAAGATCAGGAATCTCGGACAGACCTCACCATAAAATAAGTGCAACATGAAGAGCACTCAAGCAGGGCATTTTCTAAAGATGTCTTAGGTACCCGCCACTCTAGGAGCCCGAGCAACTCCTGAGAGCACTTGTCCACATCTATGGGCCTGCAAGCTGGGCTTGCGCAGGCTCACAACTTACCTCTGTCACAATTACCTAAAGTAGGCAGAGTACGTGCTCCTGCATGACTCCACCCTTCATGTTCCACCTCCTTTCAGTCTCATGACACCAGGAGCTCATTAATCAACATTTAGGCTGTTGGTCTCTTAGACATACACAGCTTAAACGCAATGCTGCCTCTTCACATATTTTTATGCTGGAGCAGACCAGAATTTGATGGGACAGGACCAAAACCAGGGCTGTCTAGGTGGATAAGTAGTGAGAAACAGGAGGTGAGGAGTGCGTGGTAGTGAATGATGTTAATGTGGGGCGAGATAAGGGTTGAAAATATGTGAGAGAGAAGTTTTGATGTATATGTCAGTGGTAGGCTTCCCTGAAGAGAAAAGTTTTTAGGGAGCATTTGAAAGATGGTAGAGTTGGTGAGACTCAGACAGCACGGGGAAGAGAGTTCCAGAGTGTTGGTGCTGTGCGAGAGAAGTCCTGTAGGTGGGCATGGGAGGAGGTGATAAGTGAAGATGCAAGGAGCAGGTCAGTGTTGGATCTTAGAGGACGGGCTGGAGTATATATGCTGATGAGAGAGGATAGGTAGAGGGGAGTAGCGTTAGTGAGAGCTTTGTAGGATAGGGAACTCAGAAACACTTGGATGTAGGTGAGGTGAGTATATGCAAATTTGAAAATGCAGACAAGATCACAAATTTATTAACCTGCAAATTGTCTGCAAGTTGAAAATGTGAGTTCACTTCAAAATTCACCCTTGATATACCAAAAACAAAAACATAAAAAGATAAAGGGGTCCACAATCAAGGGGGACAATAGTACCCCATTTTCCTGGCCCAGTGCAGGTGTGGGGTAAAAAAAATAAACACCCTTTATCCAACCCCCTTAGGTGGATAGGTCTTAAAATATGACAGAAAAATACCTGAAGACAGGTCACCTGCTCACTTAACATCTTGTTCTTCGTAGGATGTTGGGTTAGGAGGTAAATCCACTGCCCACTCAGGTGAGGTGGTTAAAGTGTCTAAAAGCCCCAACAGAAGGGCATGGTACCCATCCTGAATCCCACCAAACTTCATCAGCCAGGTGTACTGATCATTTGCATGTATGTCAGCATGCAGGCTCTTATCCATAAAGTATATGAATAGAATGTGTACCTTGATAATATTAACATTCGAGATTTATGAAATGGGACAGCTCATGCATGAACATTTATATGCACTATATGTGTACAATGCCTATTGAAACATTTTTATAATTAAAGTTTATTGATATGCAACTCTAAATATTTGTTCATAATACAGCGCATGTAATAAGTGAATTTTCTAAGAATAGTAAATAGAAATACAATTATGCAAAAAAAAGAACTTGTCAAACGTTCAATTAAGTTCACATAAAAATACAAAGGAATGCAAAGGTGACTAACAGAAGAAAATAATTTTGGAATTTTATTTTCCAATAAGCAGGTGGTAAGATCTTTTAATAGCGCATAATTGTCTTTCCTTTAATTATCATCTCATGTGAAAACTATTTCTTTTAGTTCATGTAATATATAAATCAATGTGTAAATTATATTCATACCAGTGACAATAATGCACATATATATTAATAATTAAATACATTGCAATAAAGTTACTTAATTAGTAAAATTATAAAAAGAAGAAACAAATTAATTAAATAATCACGTGTTATTGTGATAAGTGCATTGTCTCATAATATATTATTCACTTTTAATAACATGTGATAAGACAGCAAAATGATTACAGGTCATTCACTATCTAATAATTAAAAAACACTCACACAAATAATATAATATTAATTTTTCCTCTATGCTCCTCTATGCAAAAGAAGATTTTTAGAATGTCCATTTGGACCATATATTTAAGTCTTGTCATGTAGGTAACTGGGAGTCAGTTGAGATAGAATCCCTTTTTTCCTACTGCTGCTACTATCAAAAAATAGATTTATCTTTGGCTGTTAAGCGGTGAATGTCAGGTTGGGAGAATAAGGCTCATGGAGGCTACAATGTAAGAGACAATTTTAGGGAGGTTGTTACATATTTGTAAAGAGTTTTCCAAAATTTCTGAATCTGGGGCAGGATCGGAAGCACTGTAGTAAGTTGGCCTCTGCATGAGAGTATTTTGGACAGTTGGAATCTTTTAAGAGGTTTTCAGAGGAAGGTATGCAATGTCAAGGTCCAGTAAGTCTGTCAGCCAATTGGTTAGGCCCTGTTTGGTAACTTCAAGGTCAATTGTGAGATATGGAATTAGAGCTGTTTAGGTGTGTCTAGTCTGTTGTCTAAATAGGTGTGAGCTGTGAAAGAACTTCAGAAATGCAACTGGCGATAGTATAGTTGATGTATGGAAGTGGGATAAAACTTCGATATTAGATCTTTGTTAGGTGTTTTTTTGTTTTATCCTCTTGGTCCATGAAGTGGATCAAGAGTTTTCCCCTTTATCGTGTAAAATAGAAAATAATCTATTAGCTTTGTAATTCTGAAAATGCAGGTCGTGTTTGAAGGACAGGTAACATTGGGGTTGAGCCCTTGACCACTAAAGAGCAACACAAAATGGCCAACTAAATGAAACTAGATTTCAACCACAATGGTGGTTATTATCCCAGTAATAATTTTGTAGAAGTTTATATTATATCATATTGGTTGCAGGTTTATGGACCGGGCATCCTGTGGAGGCCTCTGGGGCATTCTGTAGTGCTGAAGCGTGCCATGGTCTCATACAAGATTGGGCACATATGGTGTCTGTGGGCAAGCACAATATATGGCTTACTATGAGGCCTGCAATGTGTAGAAAGAGGACCCCCAAACGTAACAGATATTATGTTATGATACGGTGGAGGAATGAGCTCTGCTAAATGGTCTAATCCCATTGGATAAATCACATGACAATAGAGCTCTAGGGTTTCTGGCACTGTGTTAAAACTCCATATACATTTTATCCTGTACTTGCCCAATAAACCAGTAAAATAATAAAATTAAATAATGCAGTGCTTGTTTATTTCCCATCTATGCACACAACTGATTAATTTTTAATTTCAATGTTTACGGCTATATTACATTTTAATGATCCACAATGTGTTAAGTGGTACTTACTGAGCGTACACTCTGGTTTAGAGCCAGTTGACAGACATTAAGCCTAACCTTAATTCCCTTATGCGTTCATGTAGGTCATGAGTCCTAAAGATTGGCTTTGGCTGCAATCTGATACAGTGCACAAATAATTGCCTTCATTAGATTAATAAAAAACATGAATGTGTATTCTATAGTGGAGAAAAAAAAAGTGTTTTTTTTCCCCTGAATGGATATTTACACTTTACCTGGTTTGAAACATTTATATGATAAGAATAGCATGAATCTTTTTCTCAGTAGCCATGGATAATCACAGCTTTCACGAAGAAAGCACTTCAATTTATGTGTTTTGAATATGAAACGGTGTACTTTTCAATGACACAAATGATGTACAAAGCATTGTTTCGACTGCACAATTAACTAAAAATCAAGCCTGTGTTAGACTTGTTCAATAATTACCTTCCTTTTTACACAGCATATAGTTTGATGTTTTGGTATTTAACATAGTAAGATATACTCTAATTTATTCTCTGTTAGATGACGACCTTTTATTATTCATTATTTGAGTGATATGAACAGTGTCCCTTTGTGTAGGCAGATACAATTAAGTCATGCAATTATTAAACATTACCAAAACCTTCTGGATCAGTGAATTACCACCAGATAAAAATGTAATTAGAAACATTTTAGTGATCTATTCAAACTAGAGGTTTCTAAGAGGTGTCATTTTAAAGGGGTAAAAAGGTTATGGCGCAAACTCAAATAACTGCATGGGACAGTATGCACCAAGTGTGTACAATTTGAGCAAAAACATGCAGTAGATAAGGAAAAGAGGCAACGTATCCAGCAAGGCTCCGAACAAGAAGTTAGTGATACCTTTTACTGGGCCACTCGTTCCTAGAACGAGACCTAAAGTCATGTATGCTTAAAGATCTCAGGAATCTACATTTTACATATTGAAAAATGGAATACTAAATTAAGACGCCTTTGAGCTTGTAGGAGAAAGGTAATGGTCTTCAATAAACTATATAGTCTGTAACTGCCCCAAACATTGTGACGTGGTTGATGGTTTAACGTCGGAGCAATCAGTACTTGGTATGTTTTTTGTTGTGAAGGGGTCAATGACGAGTTTGAAAATACTTTATGTATATGCCAGGGAAAAATGTAAATATGTTTTAAAATATTAAGAAGGAACCATTAAATTACAAATGTCCTTCTTATTTCAAATCATACATACTGCTATATAAAACACAATAATCATTTCTTTCCTTTTTCATTAATATTAAATTGTCACTGTTGGGTAAACCAGTGCATACAGAGCCCAGAAACATCTTACATCTTACTGGCAGTAGGATTCCAGTGCAATGCTCACTGAGGGATCATGGGGAATTAGGGATTATTCTAGCCTTGGTGTAGAATCAATCTAAATTTTATTAAAGACAGGAGGCGCGTATTTTCCCACCCTTCCAGTTTTTTTCCCTCCCTTTCATTAGAGTATTATTGTTTTTGTTATTCTTGCATTATATTTATGGGGGTGTTGATGTTTGCTTCTGATTCATGTGCTTGTCTGTCGAGATATCCTCCTGCTGTGCCTGGTACTGTCACGCTTTATTTCTTCTTTCAGGTGGTTGTCCTCCTGTCTAACGTTCCTGTTTTGGACTGCATACCGTTTCGATTCCTGCTGTTTTGAATTCTTCCTGGGTTTTCTCCATGTTCGGCTTCTCCACAAAGAAAGAGGAGGAGTGACCAGATGTGGAGACTTTTATAGACCGTTATGTTTTTCTGATTGGTTGTTTCTTGTATTCTTTGTTAACTGTTTTACTGCTGGAGGTTAACAGTAAAGAAGGTTTATGCAAAATACTTGGCTCCTGTCTTTAATAAAATTTAGATTAATTCTACACCAAGGCTAGAATAATCCCTAATTTTATGGCAAGACAGGAGGCTTCATATTTTGCATTTTTAACGCCCTTGAACCAGTGCAAGTGCAGGGTGAGAATGAGGACGGAAATAAAAGGTCCGGAACGTAGACTCCCGAGACCAATCTGCCGTAGACAATATGTCGGAGAGGGAGCAGCCTGCCATGAAAGCCGCAGATGCCGCAGCCCCCCTGACCGAATGAGCCCTGAAAGTGTCCTCCACACCGGCCAGATGGAGAGCCAACAAATCCAACGTGCAATAGTAACTTCCAGGCCACCAGTAGTAACCGGTCGGAAGAAGGCGCCTATCGCTCGCATCGCTCCAATGCCAGGAAAACCAGTCCGCCACCAGATTCTCCTTGCCGGGAAGGTATTCCTCTTTGATGGACAAGCGGTTGTCCAGGCAGTACTGGTACAACTCCTTGGTGAGTTCCGTAAGGAGCCTGGACCTCGAGCCCCCTAGGCGATTGATATATCGCACGGCAGACACGTTGTCCATGCGAAGTATAAGGGAGCAGTTGGTGAGACCCTTTGTGAAACTGCGTACCGCAAAGGATCCGGCGATCACTGCCAGTCAGTTGATCTGGTGATCTCGCTCGTCTCCGGTCCAGAGACCACCGGTGGCTACCTTTCCGCAGCATGCTCCCCAACCAAACAGGCTGGCTTCCGAATCCACTACAAAATCTGGAATCGAACAGAAGATGGCTCGCCCATTCCAGGCGTCCATGGGTAACACCCACCAGTGAAGCTCCAGCCGTGCCTCGTCCATCAGGGTAATCAAGGTGTCGTAGGAAGATGTCTCACGAAGGTGACGGGTCTTGAGACGCTGAAGAGCCCTGTAATGAAGGGGACCAGGGAAGATGGCTTGGATGGAAGCCGAGAGGAGACCTATCACCCTGGCAAGGTTCCTGAGGGAGACCAGTCGACGATGAAGCAGTCTGCGGATTTCCTTCTTGATGGCCAGGACCTTTGCTCGAGGCAACCTAAGCTGCAAAGTCACAGAGTCCATTGTGAAGCCGAGGAACTGGATGGTTCGCGTGGGAGCCAGAACCGACTTATCCTCGTTTATGATGAAGCCCAGGTCCTGCAACAGCCGTACCGTTAGAGAGGTATCCCGATGGAGGGTCTCCACATCCCGCGCCATCCAAGTAGATGATGAAGCGAATCCCCCATGCACGCAGGAATTCCATGACCAGCTTGAGAAGTTTGGTGAAACACCAAGGCGCGGAACTGAGGCCGAAGGGAAGGCAGGTGAATTGCTAGAGGAGGCCCCCGCCAGCGAACCTGTAGAAATCTCCTGTCGGCATGGTGAACCGGAACCGTAAGATACGCATCCTTCAGGTCGAGGCATGAGAACCAATCGTTCTCAGTAGACCTTGAAGGAGATGAATGCCCTCCATTTTGAAATGTCAATACATGACATAACGATTGAGAGCCCTCAGATTGATGACGGGGCAAAACTCTCCCGATTTCTTGCGAACCAAGAAAACATTGCTCACGAAAGAGGGAGGGCCGGAAACCTGTTCTATGGAGCCTTTGTCAAGTAGGAAAGAGAGTTCGGTATGAACCAAGGACTTGTCACCGCGCGCAAACTGGGAAAGGGGAGGAGGGAAATTTTGACGAGGGGTGGAAAGGAACTCTAAACGAAAACCGCCCACTGTCTGAAGGACCCAAGGATCCAAGGTAAGGGAGGACCATGCAAGGGAAAAATGGGTGAGCCGACCAGCGACCGGAATATGAGGGAGAATAGAGCGAAGTCTTACCTGATGCTGACTTCCCTCTGGTGGATGAAAAACCTTGACCTCTGGAACCTCCTCCTCTAGGAAACGGGTAGCGAAACTGTGATCCGTAGGTAGTTGATGCTTGGGGAAAACGGGGTCTGGAGCCAAATGAGGCTGAACTGCTGGCGGCACGATCCCTCTGGTGGCACGACCCCTCTGCCGACCAGCTCTGGGGAAAAACGGGTTCCTGAGCGAAACACCCGTCTCAGGTTGGTTTGTGCTTTGTTGAGCGATATGAAAACATTAACGCGTTGGTTCAAGTCTTTCAAAAATCAGTCTCCAAATAATAGCCCATTTGCATCCGGGCTCAGTTCTTTGGGTGTCAGGTCCGGCAGCTTGGTGTCTAGCTTAAAAAGAGCTGCTTTGCATCTCTCTTTTGAAATGGCAGAGTTAGCGTTTCCTAACAGGCAGAGTGCTCTCTGTGTCCAATCACGGATCAAATGTGGGTCCTGAGACATCCAGAAGCTTGTCTCCCGTTCCGTACGGAGGTCTTGCTTGATCCCTTTCCTAGGGTCCTTACCGTTCCTTGTAAGGAACGTGACGAAAGCCTGATCAAACTCAGGAGTGTTCAAAACTTTAGGCGGAATGGTGGGACGCGGACTTCCTTATCAAGTGCGCGGCGGATCCAGAAGCGAAGAAATTTGGTGATGTGAGTAGACATTCTGCTGAACGCGGATGTCGGAGAGCTCTAGGATCAAACAGAAGGGTGCCCAGCTCATCTGTGACCTCGAAAGGCTGGTCCTGAGTGTTGGGAGATCACGCTCTAAAGGAGAATCCAGAGGTAAAGCAACCACACAGTATTCATCAAGCACCTCATATTCCGCTGTCAGATCATCAGTTGGAGACACCGCAGGAGCCAGACCTCTAGCCTTCTTGAGTGGACCCTTGCCTTTTCAGCGCAGGGCCGTTTGCGTGAGGTTCCGGCGTCCACAGAGTAGGACGACCAGCCTGCATCAGAGCCCTCAACCCATGTAGGGGAGGCAAGAGGTTGAGTAGGACAAGAGGACTGGAATTCCACTAAGGCAGCAGGTAGAGATGCGGCTAAGGCGGAGTGGAGCCAAGCCCGGAAGGCGGCGGGTATCTGGGTCTCAGCGTTATCAGCCATACCACCAATGTGTCTGTTAGAAGGAACACAAAAGGAGGGTAAGTAACAGGCTAGAAAGGGGGTCACCCATAAATGAAAAGTGGGGTTCACCCACCGGAGGAGTATGTGAAGTGGTGAGGGGGAAGCACCCGTGTAATCAAAATGGGAAGCACCCACAGAATAGACCCAGAGGATAAGCAGGGGGTCACCCTGAAATGTAAAGCAAGCAGCTGTATGAGTGCAAAGTGAGGGTCATTCACTAGATTGTAGGCTGAGCAAAACTCCCATGCAGAAAGAGCGGGTTCACCCACGGTATGAAAAGCACTAGATCGGGGTTTTACCCCTAAAACACAGCAACCGGCACCAGACGTAAATAAACTAACACAAGAGACAGTGTGCGGAGAGGGAAACCAACACCTTAGTTGGAAATAAATCAGAGGCCGTGTAGGGCTATAGCAGAAAAAGGGGTTCACCCCAAGCAAATAAAGTTCATATAATAGCATATAATAGCAATGACCAAACCAGGGAAGAGGTCAATGGAGGGGGTCACCCCTAACACGTGCAGAATATGACTGGTGTTGAAGTGAAAATGTTTTTTTTATTTTTTATTTTTATTATTATTTATGTTTATAGTAGATTGAAGGTCCTGCCAGAAAAGGCTGAAATAAATAGAAGAAAAACCACCATATACCACTATAAGTTAGCCTATGCACGTGGGAACGCGCAAGGCAGCAGTCCGCGTTTTCTTTTGAGAGATACAAAAGGAAACGCGAATCGGGTAAAAAAAAGCACGAAGCGTGGCAAAATGGTGGCAGGCATACCACGCGTATGAAAGAACCTACATGACAGGTAGCCCACCAGACTCTGCCGCGCCGCACCACCTCTGCCGCGAGGTTAAAACGGCAGAGGAACGCGCATGAAGAAAAAGGCAAAGAAAGAAGAAAAGCAAAGAGAAAAACCGCACGGGCGAACTAAACAGCCTAGACAGTCGGCCGTATGCGTGGAGGCAAACGAGAGAAGAAAGGGCGCACCACGCTGCCGACAAAGTCGGCGAGTGAAAGGCAAAGCGGTAAAAACGGACAGGGAAGACACACCACAGAAGGGGCAGCTAAAAATAACGGACAGGTAAGCAAAACCAAGGGTTAAGGATCTAGGACAATGAAGGAAAACTAAGAGGCAATGTAGCAAGATAAAGGAATCAAACAAAAGGCAGTGAACTAAAATAAAACCAAAACCAATAAGGCAAGATGAAATAGTAAGAAGGACATATAAACCCTTAAATACAGCAAGGCAGAATAAAATAACACAGGTACAAAATCTATTAAAAGCAATATTAAACGTAGTGATAACTAAATAAACTAAATAATCCCGGATGGGAATACACAAGCCAAGCAAGAGACCAAAAATACCCAATTAGGGTAAACCAGATTACGTTGAATAAAATGGAAGGTTCTCACCTGGAGGCTAAGCAGCAAAGAAAGAGGAGGAGTGCCAAGATGTGCAGACTTTTATAGACTTTTGGTTGTTTCTTGTATTCTTTGTTAACTGTTTTGCTGCTGGAGGTTAACAGTAAAGAAGGTTTATGCAAAATATGAAGCCTCCTGTCTTGCCATAAAATTAAATGGGATACAAATGTTCAATAACAGCTGAAAAACATAAATTTCAATAATATAAAAGCAGTACATAACATAAAGTATTATAACAATAATAATAATAATAATGAATAATAATAATAATAATAGCGATGCATAGCTTTCAGTTCTAGATTCAAATATGATTTGATCTCATGTGTCAGGCTCCTTTGCATTGCAGACATGCCCAGGGTTATTTTCTTATATATCTGCAGTAACGTATGAGTGAACAGTGACAACCTACCCAATTTCAGGTGTATTTATCCCACAAATTACATTTGTAGCTCTATAGCATGAGCGTTGTTTCATACATAGTGAAAAAAAGCTTCACTTTGTTTAGATTTTCATATATTTTCCTTTGATTTTCACCATAAAAATCAGCATTCTAGCATTAAGTTAAATCTTACTGTAGTCCATGAGTTTAGAAGTGAACAGATTGATTTCTGTTATCCAAAGGCCATTGAATTTTGCATGAAATATTGCATGGTGCATTTTTGCATTGTTGCATTTACAAGTATATGTATTAAATACTTTTTTTTATTATTTCCTTAATTTTAAATAAAATGTAAGACCCTAATAGTTGTTTACTTTACAGTTTTTTCCAAAAACGCAAATGACAATAAAATTAGGAACCCTAATTATGTCACCAGGCCAAGTAGGGATGCTTTTTCTTAAGTCACTATCCATTGACAGACAAGCAAATAAAGTCCATATAATTAAACTCTCATCCAGTCATGTACAGTACTTATGAAATATGTTTTTCTATGTATGTTCCAGTTGGTAATACCCATTAAGAGGTATTTGAAGGGTCACTAAACATAATGTAGCAACTTCCCTGTATGCTTTCAAACTGTATTAGTTTTACTCAGAAATGATAGGACACTTGCAGAAGTGTATTTTCTCCAGCCCTTGTCACCTAAGGAAGTATGATAACCCCTTAATGTCCATCGACGGGTCAGATACTTCACGCAAAAACGGTCACGTCACTTAAACTGTGTTGTTGTAATGCCTCAATGTCGAGGCTTTCAGCAACACTGAGATCGGTGAGATGGGGTGTCAACATCCTCCATACTCTGTATGGCGGCGGACGCCCGTTTTTAAAGAGTTTAGTTAGCGATGAACAGGATACGCTGTGATACCCCCATGCATGGGTTTGTCGGGTTGTTTGGGAGGTAAAGCACCACATTTAGGAAGTGCGCATTTTTTGCAATTTCTTGCAATTTTCACATCTGGTCCTACTGCCCCAATGTCTTCGTAGGGCCATCTTTGAAGCTGGCTAATTCAATGTACCCATCAAACCATATATTTATGAAAACAAGACACCCCAAGGTATTTCAAATGTTAGTACTTCAGGTATAAACGTATAGCTCCAGGTATACATCAGTATTAAACAACACCTCAATATGTGTTCAGCAACATCTCCCGAGTACAGTGAGACAACCCATGCATGGTGTTTGGGGGCTATTTGCGCCCCTATTTCTGCTGTATTGATTAAGACAGTTGCCTGTTTAATTTTTTATTATCATTTTATCATATATTATTTTCATTGAAAAATAAATATAAGTGACCAAATCTGGCATCATAATGTATAATATTGGGGAAATTTAGTCCTGCTCCACGGGGCTTCATATACCTATCATCTGCCAGTATCTGCCTGCCCAGGCCCAGTGTCCTACTACTTCTGCTGCTGCATCTCTTTGATTGTTCTAACTATGGGGGAACCTTTTTTATTTCTATAATGAATAGTGGATGTGCCTGCCCTGTGACCTGCCCCTTTGTCATCCGTGGGGATCTATTTTTTTCTAATATGAATGAGGGGAGTCAGTCTTGGGCTGAATGAAATGTGTCTGCCTACCAGTGCTTCTACCGGAAGTGTGCGAACGGTACAGAGATCTGCAGTGCAGGTAAGGGGTTGACGGAGGGTGTATGAACGAGTAGGCGTAATTGAGGGAATGATTATCTGTCAATGAATGTGTATCTGTGAATGAGGGACTTAATGTTTGTGAATTAATGTTTGTGAATGAATGAATATGTGTGTGATAGCATGGATGTGTAAATGGGGGGGAATCGCACAGGAAGACTGATGTGATGTGCAGACCCCATCCTGCAGGGCAGTATTTTATCTAGCCAGGTTTCAGCATGTATTGGCTGCTTGTGCACAATAGGAGTGTGATTGCTATATTAAATATATATGATTGTTAACAGCAATCACACTCTTATCGTGCCCAGGTGTACCCGGATTCCAGCATGTACCTGTTGCCTGGACATGATAGGTGTGATTTCTGTTAGCAATCATATATATATATATATATTTAATATGTATATTAGTATATATATATATATATATTATATAAGTATATATATGTATATATAAAAATATTTCTGTCGCATGGAAGCATTAGTGAAACCATTTATGTGTGAACTATTAATAGATATTTATTAAACTGAGCAAAGTATTTAGATATGTATATTTTAATGAATTGTTGTTACTTTGCATATAATCTTGACTTTCAGAACTACGATACACTCATACACTGCAAATATTCAGAGCTTCTAGAAAATAATCAGGAGAGAAAAGATATATGTCCTAAAGAAGTACACATACAATATGCATTGTGCATTAGTTAAATAACGAATATTTGTAGTTGTTAGTCAAAATGTCAGAGGAATACAGATACGTTTCTTTCATGTTAAATCAGAAAGATCACATGTAAGTAACCTTCATGCAAAGTACTGGAATTCTATCTGGTGTCCCACAATCCCTATCATTAGCTTTCCTGGTGTCCGAAGAAGCCCATTTACCCCAGGAAAACAAAGATTGCATTACAAACACACATTCCAGGCATGGAAAAAAGTCAGTTACTTAACAAAAAAAGTGCTGAGGCTATTAGAATATCCTTCTAGAACTGAACAGTACATGTGTATTATATGACTATGACTCCCAATGGGGAGCACAGCTAGTGTCGTATTGCAGAGAGAATCCATTAGTAACATAATGTCATCTAACCACAGCACAGACTAATGGGCTAAATTAGGAGGATTTATTTCGCATTACTTGGTCAAAATACCCTGTCAGCTTAAACCTTTGCATTTTGACAGTCACCATTAAACTAAATCCTAGACCTAGTATACAGTTCACATCCTTTGACTGGCAAGCAATATTTTCAATAAAAAACAGAACTTTGTTTATTTTAAAATTCAAAGATACGTGGAACTTTTGTCAGTGTGCATCTTTTTATAATAGTAAAGGTTCCATAATTGGCTATGCTATACAAATTAGACTTCATCTGCCCTTCTTCTCAGTGCTATTATAAAGGATACCTTAAAGGGTAACAGTACCAAAAATCCAATATAATATTTTCATCTATTTTTTTAAAGTTGTGTTTCCAACTTAATTTGATTTTTATATAATTTTAGCTCTGACATCTAGCTAATTTTATACAAATATAGATTAATTCAGCATTGCCCCCAGCAAATATTTCATTAGTATCCTACTATCAAATCAGTGAGCCTCTAGAACTACAAATTTTTTACAACATTGCTGTTTCTCTGTGAAGTTGCCATCACAGATATGTTGGAGAGTGACAACATTTTATAACATATCATAAGCAGCAAGATGGCAGGTCTCGCACACAGCAGAACAAAAAGTAACAGATGTATTTTTTAAGTGAGTACCTTGGATAAAAGAAGAATAAAGTAACCCTGTGTAGCATATATGCATTTACAGAAATATATGTTGCGTATTAATATTTATAGTAGAAATTGTAGTAAATAAGTTAGTAAATAAGATTTAATATGAAAGTTCACATTTTGTATAAAAATAATAGATTTAACCCTCCCCCAAAAAAACTGCCATGTTTGCTGCAAAATAATAAAATCATGAACTTTGCCATAAACTAATCAACTAAAGAAAACTTAAACAGACTAGAAAAATGGTTTGCAAATTATATACAGTATATATGAAGACTAAATGCTTTTTGTATTTATAATGAAACAGAAACGTAGACTTGTGCCTTCGTATTCGGGTGAACATGAAAACGAACACAAAGGGTGGTTTTCGTTGTTCACCCCGAATACCAAGGAAACGAACATGGCGGCGGCAAAACGTACGCAAAGATGAAGACACACAACACGAAGAATCTTCGTGTTTATCTTCGTTTAATAATCTCCCTGGTCCCTTCCCCATCTAGCCTATCCTATCTACGCAGCATTGCAGGGGTTAACGGGAGCGGAAATCCATAGGTCCGCACGAGCAACTCTATTGGTCGCCTGCAGGGGCCTCCTCTAGCATCAACCCAGAGAGGAGCTCCCTGCCAGCGACCAGTAGAGTCGCTCGTACAGACCTTTAACTCCTGGAGCAGGGGGTCTTCCCAGGCGGAGTTTCGCTGTCAGGGGTTAAAGGTTGGTACAAGCTACTCTATTAGTTGCTCGTACAGACCTTTAACTCATGGAGCGTGGAGCCCAGTGGTTTCCCCAGGCCGAGTTTCAGCACCAGGATTTTAAAAGTTTGTATGAGCGACTTTATTGGTCGCCAGCAGGGCGCCCATCTGCCATCAACCAATGAAGTGATGGCAGAGGAGGCCCCTGCCGGCGACCAATAGAGTTGCTCATAAGGGCCTCTAAAATCCTGGTGTCACAGCTGCTGCATAGAGCATACCACGTTACATGAATATTCACCCAACCCAACACAGGAACGGGCAAATATTCGTGGAATACGAAGATGTTTTCCCCACGAAGATGAACACGAAGAGTTGGCTGGCGCCCAAGTCTACAGAAAAGTGTTAGGAATTACTTGGTCCAGTTGCAGTATGCAGTTAGTCTAAACTAAGCTAGTTATTTCAATACCCTCCAATGAATAAGTTCATTGGTGGTGCAGACTGATATTTTATTTTAGCAAAGTTGGCTTATCATATTACACTGCTTAGTAAATGTGACTTTTCAATTACTTAATTGTTGTATTTTAACCTAAATTGTTGTAATGGAAATATATTTGTCAGCACTGCATAATATGGTCCAACGAGCATTTACTTTTTTTTTTTTTTTTTACTACTACTCATACATAGTGTACCTGTTGTAATCTGTACTAATGTGAAGAAATCACCCAAGATAAAATCACAGAAGAATATACATTTATCCAGTATATGTCATTTACTGTTAGGTAATAATAGTGTTTTTAAACAGCAGAACAAAGTCAGACTAAATGTGAGGAATCAAATGTTCTTATCTGCACCCCTTGGGTAACAGTTTCCACGTTTATAAATTCTGTATTGCATTGCATGTGGTACATGTTACATTTCAACAGGGAATTAAACAATATCATTTTGATGGTAAAAAACTAGGACCTCTTACAACACTGGGAAACTAAAATAAAATCAATTTTGTTTAGGGCCCACTGTGCATGTTGTTTGTTTAAAGTTTTACTTAAAAGTATCAATTTAAGATTGCTTCAATATTGGCACACCCCAGGAGATTGCTTCATTTGAACTCTATTGCAGCCTTTTTTTTTTTTTTTTTTTTAGTACTTATTGTGTTATTTTAACAACGCAACATAAGTTTAGACAGGTAATTGAATCAATAATCATGCATATTTTCACCTTTGTTAAATCCAGCTAAGGTTTTGCTGGGTTCCTTAAATAAGGACTATTATGTTAACCAATATCCAGGAGTAATATCCCACATGCATGCCAAACACCCCCTTACACCCTTAATACCCAACACGCATGGGGTGTTTTTTTTGAGGGCCAAACACTCGCTTATACACATCACTACTCTTCTTATTTTTTATTAGTAGTTTTCCTTGATGGACAGCAGGGGCTTGTGTTTCATTTCTAGTTGTGGGTTACCATGTGTTTTGGAAGATGCTTTTTCATCTATATATTCATATATATATACATATTTACTTTTCAACATTAGGGCCTTTACAGGGACCTGTGTTTCTATTTTATGAAAAAACAAAAACTGTCTGCGCTTCTTACCCTAATAAAGTTGGCAACAAATATATAAACATAATATAAATGAGAGGTTTTGGTTATATGAATTGGCCAAAGCATAATTAAGCTCACCCGCCACGTCAAGGCACACTCTCAATAGGGTGAGAACCTACTCTCACCTCCTACATCGTGGGCACACAAAGCAGTTTATACTGCTACCAAAACCAGATTAATGTGTTGGGGGAGGTGCAATTAAACCTCCTCCCATTTAACCCCTGGACAGCAAGCTGCAACCAGACTGACGAGGAGCCAACAACCTCAAATATGTGCAAACAGGGAAAAGAAAAAATGTCGGTGCGCTAAGCTAGTCTCAGGCTCAAATAATACAAATGTATAATATGAGGCCTACCAAACAGTGTGAGCATGCTGCAAATACAGTGTGTTGGCTGTACAATGTATACAAAAAACAAAATACTGTCTGCGCTTCTCACCCTAATAAAGTTGGCAACAAATTTATAAACATAATATAAATGAGAGGTTTTGGTTATATGAATTGGCCAAAGCATAATTAAGCTCACCCGCCACGTCAACGCACACTCTCAATATGGTGAGAACCTACTCTCACCTCCTACATAGTGGGCACATAAAAAATAAAAAACAATACATACGTACTATGTTCTATTTGTTTAATACTTGTGAGTTATGTACAATTACTAGCATGGTAAAATATTATGGGCTTCAAAGTGCTTATTATGTAATACATTTTCCATTTTATCTTGTTTTTAAGCAAATCCAAGAGATTGTCCTAAACAAGATTTCTGCTTTGGCAAATCAGCATGGGGAAACCTTATTATCTTTGGGGCTTTGGCCGAACTCCGTGCCTTCTGTGCTCGTTTCTGCAGAGGACTCCCTAATGGCTACTGTTCTGAGAGATGGTCAAATCCTTCTTTATGTTCTCAACAGAAATAGTCTTCGAAACAACAGGTATTAATGCTTGGCAAACAAAAATAAGGTCTCAACTTTCATCTATGCATTTGCTAGCCTAATGTTTAAGTGAAATGCTGTCTTTTAACCTTAAGTGACAATTTCAAATAGCATTTGCATTGTATAGTTATAACTGGTCTTTTTAATAGTTCTATTTTTATTTTAACAACTTTTTTTTTTTCTTTGCAGAGTTCTACCCCTTACTCTGAAAGATCTCCAACAGACTAGCCAAAGCTCTTCATCAGACAATCTACAGTTTAGCTCTGTTGAGTTGGATTCAGATTGGATGGATGACCTAGCGGTGATTTCATATTCTGTCCAACTGGTCGTTGAAAAGGCAACATCCTCAGATTGGATGCTCAGAATGAGGTGGCTTTCTCACCTGGCAAAGAAAGTGTCCCCGGCACTAGGTCTGCATACTCTTCTTATGTTTTTCATTTTAACAGGTTCATTGAGTATAGCTAATTTTTATTTCATTTAAATGTGGTTACACTATTGCAGTCTCTCCTTTGCTTTATACACTATGCAAAACCATGACAAA
Source organism: Spea multiplicata (assembly GCA_009364415.1). NCBI lineage: Eukaryota > Metazoa > Chordata > Amphibia > Anura > Pelobatidae > Spea > Spea multiplicata. The sequence continues at coordinate 151,009 of VKOC01016240.1, forward strand.
AGTCCATGAGAATAATCATACTATGTTTAAGACAGTGTTGCATTAAAGGGGGTATGGTGTCTTCAGGCCTTTTTTCAAGCATGAGCTTTGTTCATTCTTATCGCTTGATTTCTTGTTTTAGGACTTGATTATGGTTGTATAACCTTTAATGATAATATAACATCCGTGTTTTTGATCCGTAGATAAGTTGCGTATGGAAATAGATGCAGGTGCTCATGCTTTGGGTTGGCTGTACTCTGGATCCGTTCCTGGTGAAATCAGCAGTCTGGTCAAACTGCTACACGCTACCTTTCCATGTAAGTTTATGTACCCTATAGCTAGTATTTATTTTCTATAGTATTTTCTTATTTTTCTTATTTCCTCATTTTACTAGTAAAGAGAAATATGCATATATCTCAATTAACACACTTGTTCTGTGATTTCCAGATGATTATTGTGTTCCACTAGACCCACGCTGGAATATGCAGTATTTGGATATGCTTAAGCATTCTCTAAACTTTGACAAAGGTGTGGACTATAAGCAGCTGCTACTCCTATTGGACAGTGTTGCCAACAGGTAATTGTTGATTTACCATCTCTTGTGCCTATATCTCTTTCCATTAAAATACCAGTAATGCAAGGTAATACTAAAGTTACAAGGAACAAACAAGATGTTTAAATACAGGAGCTTCTGCCATCTGTTTTGTGTGTTCCTTGATTAATTCAAAAAATAATCTTGTTGGGTTTTTATTAAGCTTTTCATTGAACATTATCGCTAATATATTTGCTTTACTTTGTTTTTGTAAACCTGTGTTGTATGAAAATGCTAAAGTGTTGTTTAGCTCACCAGTTTGTTTTTTATCTGTATATTTCTTTATTAGCCTTCTACTGTAACGTGTATTGATTGGCTGCCTATGGAAATAAAGGCTTCTTCCCAGGTGTATCATGGGGCTGGCAGTGTTATACATACTCATGATGAGTATGGCTTTTTGTTAGGACATATATGATCCCCAATTACTCTTTTGTTCACATTTGTTTTAAATAGGCATTATTTTATATTCTGCAAACTGTATTCACAAGCATGTTTTGTTACGATTATTTCTTTGGTTTGAAGAGTTCAATATGCGTGTTTAATATTTCATACGCAGGGCTATCCTACTAATGAATAGGAAAAGAAGTTCTTACTTAGAAACAAACGAAGCACAAAAGTTAAAACAGACGAGTGCCTTGAAAATTGCTGTTGACTTTCACAAAGGTAAGCTGAGCAAAAACAATGACCATGACTTGTGCTATAACTTTGTGGGACTTATTACGTGAGTTTACTGGATATACTCGCAAATAAGATATAAGCGTTCGAGACGTGTCAGATCCAAAGTATGAAAAACCATTTGCACGTATGAACATATTTATTTAGAAGCCATGTTAAAAACAGGTCCAAATATCTGTTTTGTACAGATGTTCTTACATCTACACTGTTTATTAAAACAGACAACATGCAGGAGTATAGTCATTTCTGTCATACCAAATGTTCTTTGCTTTGACAGCGCTGCCATCTATTGCAAAGCTTTAATGTGACATGTCATCACATAATGGCCTTTATTTAACTCTTTACTTACATTTTACAATCTGTTCTAAGATTAAAAACATAGCACACACATTTCGCTTATATGAAAATGTCCCTCCCTGTTTTACCAAGGACAGCTTTGCTACTGTAGTGTGAATAAGTGCTGTCCATTGATGATGTTTGTTTCTGTTTGTATCTGTTTGCTCCCGATTAGATCCAGGTGTCCATCATGACCTTCCTCACCCTGTGGTGGCGCACCTTGCTGCTTTCTTTGACCTGTGTGATTTGATGGTGTATGAGTGTCTTGAAACCAGTCATTCAACCATGACCAATGAGACGGCAGATAAGGTGAGGCCTGGTGTGCTCATTCTTGGTGGTGTTTTTGCTTGGTGGTGTTTTTGCTTGGTGTTTTATCCGCAAAGATTTCATCTCGATCACTTAACTGTACTTCATGAACTGCCATTTATGGGGAGTTTCCCTTCCAGAAAAGCAAAGTTGGTCTAGAATAACGCATAGGTACATCGCCCAAAAATCTCACCATTATCTAGTCATTACTCAAGCCCAGTGTGGCTTTTCTTTTAGTCACCAAGTGTTTGGTTAACTCTTTTTGGTATTTTAAACTAAAGATTAATAACATGGCAATGTTGGCACCATTTGCTGCAGTATATATGCAGGGAAACTTTAACTGTGATTTTACTTAACATGGCAACAACGTTTGTTCATTTTAGGACAGGTTTTGGCTTTTATTGCTGGGGTTGTGTCTGTATTGATGCAGCATTATTTAGCCCAGAGAAGTACTGATTTCACCTCTTGCCTACTACCTGCTCTCCCAGCTCTCTGGTTTTTCCAATACATCTATTTATTTATTTTTTAGATTCTGTCTTGTCTTCAGTGGCGTGATCGCTTCAGGGCCGTGTCGGAAAATGTAACCTTGGACTCTACCGGTCTGGCCCTTTTATCTCTTCATTGGCACTGGCTAGTGAAGCACATGGTGAACCACATAACACGGTTCTGTGAAGGGCAGGCCCCTCAGAGGTCAGTCACCTAGGGATGTATATAGTAATTGCACAACTTGTGGGAAGCAGCAGGAGTCTTGATTGAAAGTCTAGACTCGTGCTGCTTTACATCACATTCCAATTTATCGCAAAAAAACAGAATAACAATAAAGAGAAAGGGACACCCCTGTTTATTTGCACTAGTAAGACATGATGAAGGAATATTTGAAGTGATCTATAATTAAAATATCAATTTTTATCTGCTGTAGGCTGTCACAGGAGGTCCATTCTGTCTCCATGCATATACAAGATTGTCTGTTGCCCTCTTCGGGAACACCAGCCAGTATCAAGTTGCTGCAGAAAGTATTGGGAAGACCCTTGCCTTTCAAGGTGATTTGTTTAAATAAAAAAATGCAAATGATTTTAATACTGATGGTTACACATTTGTGTAATACAGCTTGACCTAGATCGGGGCTAAAACATTTGTGGAAAAAAGCATTTAATTGTGCAGTTTAATTATAACTATTCTTGCTATGTGGGTTTGGTGTAATTTCTTACGTGACCGGCCGCTGATCTTGTGGCATATCATAGAAAATGTCAGAACCCTGCTAGTCATTGCTCATTGCTCAAGTGCAAGTCTTTCAACAATTTATAGTATAGTCAACACTTGTCAACATGAGATAAGTGTCCATTACTGTGATTTTACATTATTCCCAATCATTTTACTCAATGCGAAGTATTGCTGTCTAAATTTAAATACCTAGTTGTTAAAATGATCATCAAATCGGGCTATACAGATAATTAGAATGCCATTTTTGTTTGCAGAACAACTTGGTCGTGCGTTGCTTGGAGAAACTGAAAGCACTCTGTGTGTCGCTGGATGTTCTAGATTTAAGACCCATTAAAGAGGAGAACAAGTGGCAACAGGATATCTGTAGATTGAAGGCTGCTTGCTTGGGTTGGGATGTGAAAGCTAACATTCTGGAAGGCTTGGGAACTATTCTACAAGCCAATCAACAGGAAGATTTCAGTACCGGTAAATGTTCTTCTATTTTGTGTGATGTAATATTCTCCCTTGTGCTTTTCTTTTGTAAAGACCTTGAACCTTATTTGACCCCTGGGCTAATAGGATTAGCATAGAGTAGTGGCCCTTTTGCTGCAAGTTTGATCCATTTTATCCATTACCTTATCAGTGAAGCAAAACTTCCTCAATTACGTCTTCGCCTCTAACCCTCTTGTTTTGCACCTGGCAACCCCACCAGTGTCATCATTATTACCAAACTATATTTTTGGAAGCTTCTCATGTGCTTCAGTAAAAAGCATTGGAATCCACCAATACCCATGTGGCTCCAGACTTTTTGACCTAAGCTAAATTTACTAAAATTCTGACTATATATTTTTGTTTGGGAATATGTGTTTGTGAAATATTACTATTTCAGATGAACTCAATCTGTGTGTGGAATCTCAAACTGCCAGTCTGGAGAAATTTGGAGTTATACTCTGTTCCCAAAATGAGAAAAAAATTGAAGAATCTTGTGGGGCGCAAGTGGAGCCTGAAGAATTTAAACAGCTTTCTAGCAAAATGCAGATGTGGCCTGGCATGGAGTATCTGATGCTGCTTTGTCAATACAAAGTGGTTACAGACCTTCTTTCCCACTCATACTACATTAGGTAATAACAATGAAAGCACACTGTTTTTTATATAGAAAAAAAATTAAGCAAAATATTTTAAGATAGGTGGTAAATTGTTCCATGTCCACCCGATTCCAGATCCAAGTCTCAATAAACTGTAGTGAGGTGGAAAAAAGCTTTTCTGTGCTTTTTTTAATTACTTCTTTTGAGTGTCTCAAAGCTTGGGGCCTTATTTGCACCCTAGAAAAGTAAGCTCCAAATATTGAAGGCATGTGCTGCAGCTGTTATGTAATCTATTAAAACACCTTTTTTCTCTGCGTCCACAGCAAAAACATAAAGTCTGATCTGGGTCAGCTTTTAACATTTTCTTTGAAACAAACTCCCACTTCACCACAAAAACTTCGAGCCTTTTGGTACCTTAAACAGCAGCCTGAGGTAATGGTAATACATAATTGTAACATTTTAAAACTTAAACCTCATGTTTGATTTCCTTTCATTGATTTTCTTTTTCATTTTATTACTTGTCCCAAAATATCACTGTTTGTTATCTCTAGTATTTCTGGCTTTCTGTGAAATTATATTAAAATTGACCAGGATATACGTGTCCTCACTAATAAGTCTAGGTCTATGCAGCTAATTACCTCTGTGGTTGCAGAATGTGTGCATTTTTTAGGATTTCTTAACTTGGTTTTCAATGGAAATGATTTTAGTTTTTTAGTTTCATTTATTATTGTTATTTATGGTGTGTGTTGTAGGTGACTTCTGGAGATGTTACATTGTTGTGGTCTGAGCTTCTGTGCAGTACGTTTTCATCATTCTGGAGTAGTACTGTAACCACTGATCCAGATTATTGGTCATCCTGGAAACCTGGCTCAGAAGAAGTTCAGCTTCCCCAGACGCTCATGGATCCTTCTGTGAAGGTTTGTAGAACATGTCATGCATACATACATACATGCATGCATACACACATTGAAGTAATGTTTATAGGCAGCAAGATGATAAACAGGAGTATTTACTGAGTTACTAGTTCAAAATATTTGTCTGTATATATATACATGTTTGAGATATTTTTGTCATTTTCTCCCTTCTCTCTAAGAAACCTAACAATCCTGTCTTTTAGGATGTATCTATAGTTGAATAATTACAAATATTGTAATATCTGCAGTACTCATCAAAAAAATTTTGGTTCTATTTTGGATTAGGGTCCTGGTATTTTAAGCACAGCTGTCTTCTCAAAATGCTTCTGTGAAGTTCTGACGAGCAGCAGCAAAGCAATTCCATGGAACGTGAATGGCCTTCCAGTCCTTTTATCTTCTAATGTGTCTCTGGGCGAGTGGGATGAAAGAATGCATCAGTTGCAAGACATCAGCGCAGTACTTTGGTGCAACATGACAGTGTCATCGATGGCTAACTTTGGGTAAAGTACACAATATTTGTTAACTTTTGCTTTACCACGCACTTTCATCTTCACCCCAGGAGTTTTTCCAATGTGAAAAGGAACAATTTTGATCCCATTAATAAAAGAGGTGTTCCCTAACTGAATTAGCTTACTATAAGCTTCCTATTTTTTAACTGATGTTTCACTCGTAGCATTTTTATATAATTCACAGGACCACAGATTCCAGACTGCAAGGCCTTATTTTATACCATCATTTTGTTGCACTGAAAGACATAGTACCCCAAAACATCCAGGAGGAGTTCTTGCAATACTGTGATCATCTTCCTACCAAAGACCTGTCTGCCTATCACTACATTCAGGACATTCTTGGAGACTGGAGCAATCAGGGAAAACTGCCTGAGAATGTTCTGAAGCTCTGGTCGACCTGCCTGCAGCAGTTTTACGCTGAGACAGAAGGTACAGCGCTGGCCTCGGAAGCTGCCCAACGAGGATCTCTGTGGGTTAACTTGGGCTTACTACAGATCCACCTTTGGCTGCCTCAGACTCTTTTTGATCCTGCCGCAAAGAGAGAATACAAACTGAAGTATGCGGAAGAAGAGGTAAATGTGGATTAATGACTGATTTTGAGTTCCAACTCTCTGGTTTTCTTAAGTTGAATTGAAGTTAATTCCTTAAGCTCTTTGCAAAGCTGGTCCACTTGTGTTATGTTTGTGTTATGATTTAGTACAAGGTATTTGACTTTTTTGTGGTTTTATCTTTTATCAGTTACATCAGCTTGAGAGCGAGTGGAAGGTGCGTAACCAGCTGTGTAGTCTGCTTACTGGAAAGGAGCTTGATGATCAGTCTCTGAAACAGCATGTCCACCCACGCATCAGGTACAAGCAATGTCCATCTCTTGTCAATAGTGGCATCAGGAACATAAGACTGTTACATTAAAGAACATATTTATGGAGAGAGGGGTTAAATTCCTTAACCCCTAATAACATAAGTGCAGTAAAACTTTAATGCACGGATACATGAAGTACCTTTTTTTTCAGCTCCCACATTTCCCATAGAGCATGCTGGACACAACCATATTGTGCAAGATATCGGTCGGATCCGACTGAAGATGCACACCTCTCTCTCTACGCAAATAAACAAAACGGCCACCACTGTTCATTGTATGTGCATTTTTCTCAATGACACAGGCCTAACAATGGATAGCGGCAGACTTTTTTTGTGAGCATACAGATGGGGATGCACATCTTTGGTCAGACCCTTATTTTATGCTATATGGGCAGTGTGGTAACTGGGGAAAAAAGGTACTTTCTATATAAGTTAAACATTTTACTGCAATTTTATTCTATTAATGTTTAAGGAATTTAAATAAACATATTTTTTCCTCACTACAGTTTAAATTGGATTTTTCATCTCCAGTTGAGTCAGGTTGCCAGGAAACCCTCTTATCGGGTGTTCTGTTTTAATGCCTTTTATTTTTGAGGAAGTTGCTTACAAAAATACACTACTGACAAATAACTTGCTTTGCAATTCTTTGTTGTTAATAGGACTTTACTGCAAAAAATACAAGAAATGAAAAAACAGATTCTTGATTTATCCAAAAAGCAGGCCTACCGCCCCAAGAGTCCTACATATGACCTCTTATATCAGGATGTACATCACTACCTCACAACCATTGCTAAGACCTCTTCCGTCCAGGACTTTGCTACCCGACTTCTAAAGGCCATAAGTGGGAAGGGTACCAAATCACGACCAAGTCTCCAGAATCTATTGTCTGAGGAGGCGTCGTGGCAGCAATCCCATCACCAGTTCAGGAAACGACTTTCGGAAGAATACTCGCTGTATCCTGATGTGGTTACTCCTCTGCATGCAGCGATTTTGCAAATGCAACATGGCATGAGGCTGATTGCCTCTGAACTCTACACCACCATGAATAGTGCTCTCCTCTCCCCAACAAAAATCACTGGCCTAGTCACAGCCCTTGTAGCCTTTCCATCTACCTCAGAGTCTTTCCCGACATACTTCTCGTATGCCGACACTTTATGCTCCGTGGGCTCTCTGGACATACTGAAAGGTCTTAAGAAGCTGTCACAAAAATACTCCAAGGACAGAAATTTAGGGAGGGATTTAAGCATGTGCCTTACCAAAGAGCAGTTGTTGGTAAATAGCTTGCTTTACCTCCGTTCCCATGTCCTTTCCAAAGGAGAAATGGATTCAGAGTCTTTAAATCTTTTCAGGCACGTATGCCAGGTAAGATTCTGTTTCTTTTTGATTACGTATTTCAGTTGAGACAACCTTGAAATGGCTTTTATAACATCTACTAAAGACATTAATCACAGTTTCCTGTGATATTCTACTCCAGCTATTGATGGTAGTTCTTCTTGTCGTTGTATCGCACTAGGCCATAGTCAATGAATGGGATGAACAGGAACGATATTCACATGAACGGGAGCAGCAGGAGAGCAGCTTGTATAAATACAGGAGTAAGTCCCATGGTACAGGTTTCACTGAAGAGGAAGAGGAGGAAAACGAATTCAGACAGAGGTTTCCTCTCTATGAACAGGTGTGAAAAAGCTTTTATCTAATCAGAAAAATAAATTGTTAAACAGGAATGAATGGTGGGATGTATGCTGCTCAATAGAATTTTCAGTCTGGTTCATGGTTGTCCTTCAAATGTTTCTGTGTTAAATTGATGTCTATTAAATTCTCGTTCCTCAGAGTCCCTGGAAAGCCAGGATTGTCTTATATTTAAATCTTGATTTTTAATACCCCCCACAGGACTTTGCAGATATTACAGCTCAGCCAAGTCTGGAAGGGAAAATGGAAACTGAAGACAACAAAGAGCAGGAAGCAGCACATACAACTCTGGTGTCACAGAGTTCAATGCAAACAGTAATGTTTATACACCAGCAGCTTTGCCTAAGCACTGCCAGGTCTCGCTGGTATCATCAGCACACGCCACCACACCAAGCAAAACATTACCTCAGTGCTTTTCTGTCCTGCTACCAGACCAGCTCGATCCTGATAGAGCACCTTTATCCTATAATGGGTATGTGTTTTTTGTTTTTGTGCTTAATATCTTTTCTGACTGTCACAGAGCTGGATAGTCCGACCGACACACTCTTTCCCCGGTTTCCCAGTCACTAGCCGAGACTCAGTGTAGGATATAAACAAAATGAAGACTGCTTTATTTATCTCACACATGGCTGGATGTAGCCAGCAAAACACACATTAACATAAAACAAGATATTGGGATCTTTAATGGTAGAACGGGGGAAGGGTGGTCACTCCCCAGGTTGCAGATCCTGGCTGTCTGCTGGAGATAATCCCCTCAGTAAATCATGAGAGAATATACTTCTGGGGGTAGACACAGAAGTCTTTACAAAGTCAGGGCCCATAGGGAGGAGACTGGCAGTCAGGCCTCTCCAGTGGCCCCAGTGATGGAGGGTTCCATGACTATGTGAGAACCCCCTGCATGGCCTACTGAAATTATTTGTAGCTCTAGGAAGTAAATGTTCTCTTTACTGATACAGATGATGAGTTGTAAAGTGTTCTCTGCTGGTTTTTGATTTATGTTATGTTTTGCATGTGTGCCCTTTCTAGGAGCTGAGCTGAATGACCATCTTCTCGGCGGGCAGCTGCTTGCCAGCACAATACTGCAAAATACTGTCTCAGGGAGAATGTCTTCAAATCTTATCCTGCGGCATGAAAATCCTTATGATTTTTACCAACACCCCAATATCCCACAAGTTCAACAGTGTCAAGGCATACTGCAGAGTTTTGTCAAACAAGTCAACAGGTTGTTAGAAGAGTGGCCAGAGCACCCTGGTTTGGTGCAGGTGAGAAATGGCTAGCAAGAATTACCACCATACTTAAGTTTCTCAAAGTAATCCTTACATTGCATGTTTTCACAATGAACCATCAAGGCAAAATGACACATCGGGGTTCCTTCATTGTTGTAATATTATTGAATGTACTTCATTGATGTATGCTTTAGCAGGAACGTGTGACTCCACTGTGAATCTCACTAATGGAAGGAAACGCATCCTAAGCTTGAAATATCACTAAAAATATATAGAAACTAGTAAAAGGATATAGAAAACAACACATTTCATTTCTGTTTCGCACAAATAAGGTTTCAAATCCGGGTTACTTATATAATGCCTTGCACTAGAAAAAAAAGTTATATAAGGCAATATAAAGTTGTTTTGTGTACGTGTTCTGGACCATTGCTGGATTTGTTTTGGGGTTGTTGAACATATAAATTCTACCTTTTTATCCAAATACAATTTCAAATTTTTACCAGTGCCTTGGCTAGCATAATATTACCAAAATGTCATTCCATGTCCAAAGTGGGTCTTATTCTTCACTGAGTATTTAATATGAATGTTTTTTGCAAACACTTTTCTTTATGTTGCTTAGTTTATCCTCTCAACATGTCTTTGGACGCTAATGCACATTTTCTCTGTTGGGTTCCATGAGTCCAAGTCTCCAAAACTGTCATGCCTTTTGTTTTCAGATTGTTGTTGTTATAGACCGAATCTTAAAGTTCTCGTTGTCCAGTCCTTTGGCCAAATTTCTAAATGGATTAGAGATTCTGCTGGCAAAGTCGCAGGTAAATATTCCAAACAGTAGCTATGATGGTGTGGTACAATGAGCTTAATTTGCCGTAAGGCAGTGTGATACAGTTTCTTTTTGTGCAATTAAATAACATATATGTTGTGCTTTGTAGTATGTATTCATTAGGTAAGTCTGCTTAAAACATGTCTTCTGTGAACATAGTGAAATTTGCAGTTGTAGCATGAAAGATAACTATACTTTGTTGTATTAAGAAGTGTTTGGTTTTCTAAGGACTGGGAAGAGAACACCAGCCGCTCAATGTCTTTGCGTAAACACCTTGATGAAGTCACCCAGCTGATCATCCAGTGGCGTAAACTTGAACTAAAGTAAGAAAACTGATGGTGATAATACAAGTTTTTTGTTTCAAAATACAAAACTTTTGTATTTACGATATTTTTTTTTAAAATTATGTATTTATAGTTGCTGGTCTTTGAGCCTTGACAATGCTATGTGCCGACATGCGCAGAGATCCACAAAGCATTGGTTCTCGGTTTACCAGCTGGTTGAAAAATACTTGCAAGAAGAAGAGGAAGGTAACATCCCGTGTGTTTTTAAACAGGAGGAATTGGGATATTTCCAATGCTTCTGTGCTTGACAATCCATGTTTTGTTTTTCATCCTTTCAAATATAGAGAATAATGAAGCATTACAGTCACTAACGAAGACCCTGCAAGAATTTGTAGAGGGATCCACTTTGGGGGAATTCAGCACACGACTCCAAGTGCTACTAGTTTTCCACTGCCATGTTCTGCTGGCGCCACAAGCAGCAGGGAAAGGTGAGGGTTAGGACAAGATGTGTTGGTGTTGTGAGATTATGCTTTGGGACCCGTAAAGTATTTTTTAACATTATTTTCTCCTGTGCTATTGTGTTGCAGACTCTCTATGCAGCGTGCTTTGGAATCTGTATAATTATTACAAGCAGTTTTTAGCATCCGTCCAAACAAAAATCACAGAATTACGCAAACCCTTGGAAAAAGAACTCAAGGTATTTATACATCTGGGTTGACAAGTGAGGAATTCAGAAGCCAGGGGGTCACACACACTTTTTTGTCCCCTCTTCTGAATTCACCCACGGTACAAATCAGAGTTCATGATGGGTGCACGCAAGTTATTCTGGTTGTGAATTATAGCCAAACAGTACCACTTCACACATTAGGTTAAATGGTAATATGAGGTTCTTAATGAGTAATGCAGTAATTGATTTTCTGCAGCTATACCGAGGCCCATCTTCCCCAAACTGTTTACTCATCTGTAAAAAAATGATCCAGAACTTTGAGAAGTATCCATGAGCAGTCATGAATTTATTAAAAGGCAATGCTTTCTGAGCCGAGGTGAGAGTAGCAGCCAGGTTCATGTATATTATTTGGTCCTTTTGGGATCCTTTTTTGCCTTTTTTTTTTTTTACCTCACTTACCACGTCTATTTAAAACAAGCATCAAATTTTGGTGTGGTTTTCCTAGACTCCTTATTACTACAACTGACAGAACAGTTTGACCAAAATCAATGCAAAAAATGCACAACAAAGCACAGAATCTGAAAGGGGTCAAAAACTTTTACACAGGTGTGTCTGGCTTATTCAGCTCTTTATGAAACTATGTTATACATTGGTAATTATGCCACCTTTCTAAAAATGTATGATACTTAAATATAATAAGTACATTAACCCCTTCACTACCCTATGTACCTGTAATTTCAATTTTAGGACTTTGTGAAAATATCCCGGTGGAATGATGCCAGTTTTTGGTCTGTGAAGCAATCTGTGGAAAAGACTCACAGGTAAGGCACAGTATAGAAAGTCAATGTTTTCCAGTGGTTTTCACTGTCCAGATGGCTCAGTCAGGATGTGTTTTGCCGATCTATGCCAATTAGCTGCACATATGGAGAGAAACTGAAAAACAAATACTGCTGTTGATGAAATTATGGAGTAAGAAAAGAACATTGTTTTCAGAAACGATTTACAAATCTGAAATAAGCCATGATTGTATTTTTGAGAACCTTTAAAAGTACACTCCAGGCAACATATGCACTTTATAGTAGCTGCTTCAAATTTTGAATGTCTGCTTTGCAAATGCATGAGGTGCTTCAGCAGAATACCCACAAATGGCATTCACCACACCCCAGCTTAATACCATGCAGAAGATATATTTGCCTGAACACAAATCTCTGCGTGCTATATACTCCCCTCCATTGGACTCTGGGAACCCTGCGTGGCATGTGTACCAAGCAGTCAGTCGGTGGCAACAGGTGTTAACTACAAAGGAGGAGACCTGCTGCTGCAGCAGGACTGCGACTTCTAGATCAGGTCCAGCACAGCCACAATCTCCAGTCAAAACCTGAGTTTTATTGTACGAGTAGGACTGTCCTGCTGATACAGTAAAAGTAGTGCTTTGATGATCTTATTGTTATATTAATCATAGCCTTCCCTATCTTCTAGAACCCTGTTTAAGTACATGAAAAAGTTTGAAGGCGCGTTGAATGAACCCTGCTGTACTGCCCTCGTGGAAAGTGTTCAGGAAGAGCGATTAGATTTCGTTGACAGTCTGAGAGAGACTGAAGTCAAGAGAGATCCCATACAGCAGCTGAAAAGGGTTCTGATGTCAACACTGACTGGAGCAGAAAACATACCGGTACAGTTGTCTTATTCCTTAAGACTTAATATTCACTATTAATTATTGGTTATATTTAGGGGCGCACCGATATATACCGTTGGTTGATATATACCGGTGGGCATTATTGGCAAAATGCTAAAATGAAAAGGAAAAAAATGGCCAAAAATCGTCCACAGGGGCCCTGCTGCTTTCCTGCGCTAGCAGCGTGTCTTGTACCGGCCAGGAGAAGCAGGAACCCAGGAGAGTCACGTGAATGCGCGTCACATGACTCTGCTCCGTTCCTTCTTCCCCTGGGGGGGGGGAGGAGCAAGAGAAGTTGCTCGCACAGAGGGAAGACGCAGGGCCCCTGCAGAAGTCTGCGAATGAGAGATCTGTCGTTCAGGTAAGAGGTGGGGGAGGGTGTATGAGCAAGTATGCGGAATTAAGGGAATAAGTATGAAAGAGTATATGAATGAGTGAATGAATATTTAATGACTGTGTGTCTGATAGCATGGATGTGTAAGTGGGGCAAGAGATAGCAATCATATATTATATAATATGTTGATTTTTTTTTGTCCAATTTTGGTGTGTTAACCCCACACCAACATTAGACAGAAAAATCCAAACTCAATAACAATATTAATACATATATGATTTCTAACAGAAATCACACTCCTATCATGGTAAGTGAGCCGCTACATGCTGGAATCTGGCCAAGTGACTGCTGCATCCTAGTTATATAACCTTAATATCAAGCTTGTTTATATCCAGTTGATATTTTCTTATGTAACATATACCTAATGAAGTTGAGGTCCACTTGTTACTTTTTGTTTATAGCCTATGACTGTTCTGTGAATTACCCATTACATGTTGTCTATGGTTTGAAAAAGAGGCCTTATGTCTTTTTGGGGGAAACAGGATATAAATGTTTCTTTAACTTTTAATGTTTAAGACCGTCCTTCAAATACTGCAAATATGATACTGTAAGAATGAAATATGTAACATCTCCAACTATTCACTGTTGTGTACAAGTGGTCCCCAGACATGACTGATCTGTGGAAACAGCTTGATAACTTTGCTTGAGAGTTGTCAGTATTTCATGTACGTAGAGTTTGAGACCATTCCAACTTACCCCTTGCTTGTCAGTGTTAATATGCCACGTGGTCTTTTAACAGCTGACTTCTGGAGAAGAAATATATTCAGCAGAGTCTCTTCAGTGTCGACTTCCAAAGTTAACCAAACGAATGAAGAAACTGTGTGCTACGTTCGTAAAGAAAAGTACAATGCCCAATTCATTTGAAAATCTCAATAAATTTACAGGTATGTAATTTAAGGGTTCATACTTGTGGGGATAGTTGAATAGATTTCCAACCATAGTGGAAAGGTGTCCATTATTCCTGGGATAGGCTAGATATAAGGCTACCCTGAACATTGGCAAACCCACATACAAATAAGATTTGGTGATGAGATGGCTGAATTAGGCCATTTGGCCTATTTGCTAAGTATACTGTCCCTGATGGCCTCGCAAAAAAAGACTTTCCTTGCTTAAGCAGTCAACCAGTGGTAGGACAGTACTTATTAAATCCACATGAATATTCCTGTAATTGATTGACAGCTAATGCAGCCAATCAGTGACACGAAAGTGCTCTCCTCGAAATCAATGCAAATACTTTACACATGTAATCTGGGGTCTAAACAGACCCCTGTATGCAGCACTGGAGGTGAGTACTTACAAAGGATTACTAAAGCATGCAGAGGAAAGGGCAGTAATGATTTCTAAACACTAAAGGTGTGTCCCAAACAGGCAATGGTTGCTTATGTCTGGAAAGCTAGGCTGATACGAGGAGCAAGTCTCCAATACCAAGACGCAACTCCTGACACCAAGCTAAGAGGGACAGAGATGCTGTCCCATTGTTGCTCAGGCCTGTGTGTTCTCAGCTGAGTGGGGGGGATATGAAACGCTAGCCCACGACTGCCCCAGGAAGATGTTCTGTACAAATCCTGTGTACGCATTATGTGTAAATTGTGTGCACGGGTCCCTGGGGTGGAGCCTTTGGCGAGTAGGACACACCAATACTTCAACTGTATTTTAATAAAGCCTGCAGGAAATTGACATTTTTTGGAAGAAGAATCCCTCAACCAAGTGTTGGCTGTCTGGGGAAGTTTTCTGGAGCCTGTATTAGTTCAGTGACTAACTGGGAGGCTATAGTTAGTGGATGTTTAGTCGGGCCAGCAGAGTGTCAGGGCACCAAAGGAGCTAGTCTTTATTTTTGTTTTGGTGTTTTCAATGTGTAAATAAACACAACACGCACTTTACCACAAATCAATGTTCCTTATTGCACAGAGGGCCGTGCTAAAGGTTCTGAAAAGTGACCCGCGGCTAACAGGCTTTCGACACGGTCCACAAGACAAGTGCACTCACGGGTCTTATATCATATTGTTAGGTTAATCATAAATTCTTGCATTCACTTTTCTAGTGAATAAAAACATTTTTGATTAATGATACAAGACCTGTGAGTGCACTCTCTCTGGACTGTTGTATTGTCGGCAGAGAAAGCTCTCGGGAGGTTTGATTTGATCTGGAGCCTCAGCGCAGGACAGGTGGATTGTTATATACGTTATAATGACACACACACATCAATAACAAAGATACACACACAAAAGTATGTGTATACACACCCCAAACTTTTGAACAGTAGTGTGTATGACGTGTGTGTATACACATTCATATCAATTTCTCTTGTACATTGTTTAATTATAATATAACTCTCTATTGCCTGAAACCAACTCACCGCTGCATTAAACCACAGGAGAAAAAATACAATACAAAGGAATAGTGCCATAGAGCTCTGCTGTGATATTGCCCCCTCTTCTTGTCTATATTACAGACGGCGTCATAGATTCTGTGCAGGAGCTGCAGAAGCTGACTGTAGACTTGTCGGCTGAAAAGGAGAAGCAGAAATCAGAGGCCAAACATATTCTGATGCAGAAACAGAGGGCTTTGGCAGAGCTTTTCAAAATGCTCACAAAAGCAGGTAATTGTATTTTAAATTCCCAGTTTCTGTCTGGGAAGATGGGCAGCGACTAAATCATTGTTAGTAACCTCTTAGTCAGAGGAGATCATTTTGTACCACTAAACAACTTCCTTGAAGCTTGTCCATTTAGCCTAAAGTAGCCGTGTGATATTATTTGAGAACATTTTATCCTACACACTTTGCAGTGGTAGCCACCTTTCTTCTGATTTCCTTCTAGGGTTGTCCTATCGGAAGGGCCTGGCATGGATACGTACTAAACATCTGCAGGACATGCTTTGCCTCCATCCCCTTGACCTGCACAGTGCTCTGGCTATCTCAAACAGCATCTGTGAGACTAATTCTGTGTATGTGATTTTATTTACTTGAACAAGTTGTGGTTTTGACTTATATGTTTTTTTCATATTTCTATAACCCCTTGATGATGTAAAAATGGCCTTTAAGGCCAAGGGTATAGTTGCGTTCCTCCAATTCTGACGCTAATTGCAGCTGCAATCGGCAGCAGGACCTCTGATGCTGGCTGCCTGGATATCCAAGCAGACCAACAGCAGCCAGTAAGAGCAATTTGTGTACATGTGATGGTTTCAGAAGCCAATTACATGCATGTTACCAACGGCAATGTCCGTCAACATTACCATTGAGATCGATCACTGCCTCTCTCTCTGCTTCATGCAGATTGTTAAATTGCGACAAATAACTAAATATACCGATTTTAGGCTGCACTTTTCCCCCCTAATTTAAGTCTTTAAAGTGGGGATGCAGCCTGTAATCAGGGTTTAGCACAGAGCTGCGCAAGTTATGACGCCCGGGACATGCAGAGTTTATCTACGCGCATCGCACAGATGTCTAGGGATGCAGAGTGGCATGTCTATAAGTATGGTGCATTATGAATTAAGAGGGGGGCCTTAAAATGGCTATTGGTTTTCTGTTTGTATATAACATATGCTGACTAACTCTATAATAGATACTAAAAAAAACAGTTAAATTACATGTGTTCCTGTTCATTAGATAAAATGTGTATTTTTTTTCTTTAAAAATATTTTTTTTGTCTTTAAAATAGCACCAGACTATAAGGTTGTGGACTATAATCAAAAACAAATTCATATTTCTAGAACACCCCAGCTGACTACTTTGATATTAACTTGGTGTCTATTTGATGTTTATAAAAACATTGATTTGCAAAGTAGATGGTGAGCGTCCAGTCATCTAGACATTCTCGTTTCTCTGGATGTTATATGCCATTCAGAAAGTGACTATATGCCTGGGATTGTTGGGTATATGTGCATGTTTTGTTTGGTTTTTTACCAAATAGGTGATGTGGATTGAAATGGTTATTTATTTCAGGTTATTGTCTGAGATCTCTGTGACTTGGGAAGGGTGTCAGAAATATTTCTACAGGTGTCTAGCTCGCAACTCAAAGCTGGAGATGACCTTTGCTACTCCTGCTAAGGTGAGGTACACTGCACTGTAGCTTGCACTTTGTGGCTTGGGTAATTTTGCAAATGATTTGGCAAATGTTTGCTAAAAACATGACTGATACTGATTGCAGACTATGGAATCTATAGGATATCAATGTAGGAATTAGCAGAGCAATAATAATGGGTGCTGCCTTAATCCCCCTCCCATTCTGAACCCAACTCTTGCAGTTAGCTTGTGGAGGGGGACCTTTAATGTTAATCTAGTGAAGAATAAACAGGTTCTGTGCCTCTTCCAGCACAATCTCCATTTCTTGCAGAAATATGACATCATGTTTTACCTTAACTATGCTTCTGGTTGGAATACCCAGACGTTATTCCACATAATTCCTGAAAAAATAGGTAGTGTTAATAGTGTTTATGACCATGGTACAATCCTCAGCCAGAACCTTATTCGTTTCTCTCTTCAGGAACTTGGGCTGGGAACCATTGAACGATGTAAAGGATTCACGGGGCACCTTCTGAAAGTCCTAATGAAGCAGAGGAGTTCCCTCACTAATGTTACTGAACAGTGGATCATTATAAGGTATATCAAAACTCAGTGCAGTTACCAGTAGTTCATGACCTTCAACTCGCTGATCTTTGTGTGGTTCTTAAAAGTAACATGAATATGATGATCTTGTATACTTATATCTAAACGTAAATATTGTTGCTCTTCATTATTAGAGTTAAAGCAATCCATTGTTGGTAAATGTATGTATTACACCGCAATCCTATATAAAAAAAATAATAAAGTGAATACTGGTGGACATAGGTTAAACAGACAGTATTTGGTTTTGTTTTGCTCCGTCCCAGGAACCTGTTGAGCTGCATGCAAGAAATCGGCTCTCGTGTAAATGTGAACGACTACAAGATTGTGTTTCCACCACAAGATGCTACCCAGCAGTGGGTTGACAGGCTGCAGCAGCTTTCCATGCAGTGTACTGTAGTGCTGGAGCAGTTTTCTTGGTTTCTGGAATGTTGTCCATTAAGAGGGACCTCAGCGTTAAATATGCAGCAACATGCTGGAGTGGAAGCAGACAGTCCAAAATGGGCAGCTGAGCCGAATTTCCCATCTCCTGTAGCTGCAGAATGGCTGCCGCCAGCATGCACCATGCATCGATCAGATAAGGACTGGGTGCAGCTGAACACCTCGATCACCAAGATGTTAACAGAGATAAAAGCCACAAAAGCTACTGTTGACAACATCCGCCAGAAGTCTCGTGAAACATTGTACTATTCATGGTGAGTGAATTCTCTAAGACATGTTCTATATTAATGTCTATGTTCATAGATAACACATGGCATGGATTAATAGCAGTGAGCCTGGTAATGCAACTTTATTTGATGAGAATTAAGTTTTTTGTTAATTTTATTTTTTCAATTTAAAAAAAAAAACAAAAAACAGGAGCCTCCTTATAAATGTCTCTCCTACATTGATACTTATTTGTAGTGGTTTGAAAATCTGTAAAGGACTAACATATTTAACATCAATGTTTATTAGATCATTACATTAGTAAAAACCATCCTATTTTGAATTTGTCATTTACCACAACAGGAAAGACTTTGAAACATGTTCCTCTGCCCTGGACTCAATGCAGCACATTGCAATGGACTTGCGGGAAGTGGAGTCTCTGTTTGTTCTTCTGAACACAGATGTGAAAGAGGCAGCACAACACATGACATTCTTGAAGAGTATCCATTACATCCGAGAAGAAGTCCGAACTGCCATAAGAGAATTCACCTTATGGAGATCTCGTCTGCAGGCCATTGGCAGGGCAAAAAGTAAGACACACATCCACATAATTGCTTGTGCATTTATGTACTTGTGTTGCTGACTGCGAAATGTGTACTAAGGACGAGAATCGGCTTAGTATTTGCAAATACATTATACAGGAACAACCTTAAATAGGCAATGATAGTCATTCAACCATGTCTGTTTTGTTTGATCAAAAGGAAAACAAGAGTCGGACGAAGCCTATGTGAAAGATTTTTCAGAGCAGGTGGAATCAACCATCAAGACCGTTCTGTGTGCCATTCAGAACCTCGCAGAGAAGAAGAGTGTAGGGGAGACAAAGACAGGGGATAGCGGTAAGGAGACCATATTGCTTAATATTTTCGTAAAGGTAATTTCACATTTCTGAGGAACACGCAATACACAGAAAGAACTTGTCTAAAATTTTGCGCTTTATTTCCATCTGAAAACACATTACAATTCGTATTTGTGCACTTACTGTAACCGTGATAGAGTGCTGCATGTATGAAACATGGCCATCCCTGTCTAAATGTTTGTTTTTCTTTAGGGGAGGAATGTGAAGAAGAAATTCTCCAGCCAGGCCTCATTACCAAATTGCTGACGGAAGATGTTTGCAGTGATCTGAAGTGTCTGAATGTAACAAATATAATATCTGCTGTCTCCGAGCTCCTGGGGAGGCTGAAAACATACGGAGAAGACTGCATAAAAGACAAGCATACGGTTCGCATGACTTTCCTTATGTTAATACGCTGTTGTGTGTCTTGCACTGATTGTCTTAAACATACTGTTTTATTGTGCTCAAGTAATCCTTTTCCCCTCCCCATTTGTAGAATTTCAACCAGTGCTGTGGCTTACTCGCCCGCCTTTGGCCGATGCTGTCCATGTATTCAGATCTCATCTTGTTTTATCTCACCGTATCTCTGGCAGCGCATAGGAGTACAGGGAAACTGCTCTCTGTCTTGACTCGTCTATTTACTGAGCTAGCTCAGAAGGTAAGCCATGCTGGGACTGGGGAAACGCAGTCATCTTGCTTGAGAATCGCATACCAAGAAGCTAAAGCGTAATTAAGCTGTGAGGTGATGAATCTTATGATTTTTTTTCCTACTGGATAATGTGAGTATTCTGGTCCCCAAGTGAAAAGCATAAGACTGAGCTTATTTTTCTCCACAATCATCTTTCCAGGGATTCTGTGTGCCCAAGGAACTGATTGAAGAACAAGCGGCTGAGGGAGCAACAGAGTTTCATGATTATGAGGGAGGAGGCATAGGTGAAGGAGAAGGGAATAAGGATGTCAGCAATAAAATTGAGAATGAAGACCAGGTATGAGTTTATTTTTATCTGTTTTAATAACACATCTACAGTTAATGTATCCTGTAATGGCTTCATTTTTATTTTGAATGTTCCCCATCTATCTTGCATTGATTTGTCTTTTTTAGTCTACTAAGCCACAAACATTAGTATACGTTTAGTCATTCAGATGGAAAGCATGCCCTGGCGCACATCATAAATTGCTTGTCCTGTGTGGCAGTATAGTTCATGCGAAGTCTCTTTGCGTGGATTCAAGCATGTCCATGTAACTGGGATTTATTCATCAAAGGGGGTTTGCAGGCGAGTTGCAGTTTCGACTCTCTCATTATCCATTATTGAAAACTCCACACTGGCAGGTTTGTGTAGCAATAAAGCCTAACCTGGTCTTGTATCATGAGTGAGGGGGCTCACTAGTTCAACATGTTATACAGGACCAGCCAAGCTTACTGCATCAGAAGCTTCCTGTGGTTGGATGTTCATTATGTGCAGTGAAGTCGACGAGTTAAAACCATAAACCTTTCTGCAAACTCCCGCTTTAGTGAATACGCTTTGTGCTGCTTCCATCTATAGTGAACCTGCTTCACTATTGTACGTTACTTCATATCGCAGGAGAGTCCCTTTTTCAGGCACTGTTGCCCAACTGGCCTTTGTTCTGCCCTGCCCAGCCTTGAGAGGTGAAAAAACAATAGAGGCCTCTGCTTTTGTAGCAGTGCAAAGCTTTTCCTGTACCGAGAACGTGCCAGCTCATCCCATCTTGCATTAGACACTCTCTGACCTTGAACCTTACACTGTCTTATGAATTAAGACACTCCTTTGTTTTAATTTTCGTCATGCCTCCAGTATATGTGTACCCCTTAGTCTTGTGTAGGTTTCATCCTGATGGTGATTATCAGTTTTTTTAGACTTGCATCCTTCTTTTTAGTATTGGGTGTGTTTCAGTACCTGGTTTCTGTAAGTTTTTATTTGGAGTATTTACTGAGCTGATTTAAAGCTTTTTAAATGTGAATGTCCTAAATGCTTTGTGTTAAGGTGGAGGACACGTTGAAGAAAGGTGAGGACAAAGATAAAGAGGATCCAGACTCCAAGCCAGATGTGAAAGAGGAAGATAACGCCATTGAAATGTCAGATGATTTTGATGGGAAGTTACATGATGGAGAGCTGGAGAAGAAAGGTATGATAATCCAGCAAATAAACATTGTACTAACGTGGATATACTTGATGCCTAAAATTACTGTTCTAGTTTTTCTACCTGCCCTATTATCCAGGCTTATCTACATGTAACAGTACCATATTGATTTGGAAACTGAAGCACTATGAAAAAAAAATGTCCTGTTCTATGACACTTGTTTTTTTCTACATATGATCATATCAATCCATTAATAAAGTTTTTAATTTAACACTCGCAGTGTTACAAATCATTTTGTATGTTAACTTGGCTTTACAGAGGAGGATGATGAGAAATCTAACAGTGATGAGGAAGATCTGGATAAACAGATGGGGGATCTTGGAGATGCAGAAGCTGATAAACTAGACGAACGACTGTGGGGGGATGATGATGATGACGATGATGATAACGAAGAGGATGAAAGTGATAAGGCTGAAGAAACTGGACCGGGCATGGATACCGTAAGACCATAGCAAAAGTGGACTTCATGTGGCATTCAAATAAATGTGTATTTAAATGATAGTATAGATATGATCTGCATGCCTATATGTGTTTCATATACATTTGTTTATATATTTTTTTTCTTTACATAAGGGTGATTCTGAGCTTGTTGCTAAAGATGACAATCTAGACACAGGGAACAAAAACAAAGACGATAAAAAAGATCAATTTAAAGATGAAAAAGATGGCGAGCAGCCTGAGGATGGCAACAGCAAGGAGAAAATCCATGAGCAGCTGGATGAAGTATGTCTGGGTGTTAACATTGTGTTATGTAGTTGTCAGATTCCCATTGAGTATACATCTAGGAGCATGTTCTCCTCTGAACTGAATTGAATTTGTATATATACTACCGTTCTAAAGTTTGGGGTCACTTAGTTCATGTAAAACAAAGAACATTTGTAGCTGTGATAACATAATTGGAAAAGGTCAATTAGTAGTTGCTAATGATCAATTAACTTTTTAAACCTAAGCTTGGATTAGCTTAGTGCGATTGGAACACAGGAGCTATGCCATTAAAATCATCTGTTTCTATTTGCAATGGTCATTTACAACATAAACAATGTATATAATATGTATATGTATGGATCCATAAATACAGTACTGTGCAATACCATAACCATCTTTGCTTATACAGTTAAAATCTGTTTCTTGGTTGTAATAATTTTGTTTGCAGTCGTGAACATCCAGTGGCCTTTATGTCCACTGATGATTAATTGTAAAAATATAATAATAATTTAATGATTTTATACTTGCAGCGTGAATATGATGAGAATGAGGTTGATCCTTATCATGGGAAACAGGAAGTGCAGCAAGAGCCAGAAGCTCTGGATCTTCCTGATGACCTCAATCTGGAGAACGATGAGGATAAAAACAGTGGAGACGAGAAAGAAGGAGAGGAAACTGAAGGTATGAATCATATAGGTTCTTCTTTTTGCTCTTCCACCTACTGTGTTAAATTTCACTTACATTTTTTTTTTACTTTAGTTTGTAAGATTGACGTTCATGTGTTTTTTACAGAATGCTTTTTCATATGACACAAAAGCAAGCACTAATAAGCTGTTAACATAGCATTAGAAAATGCTTCCTAAGCTTTATTTGTTTTTGTTTTTATATGTGAAAAAATAAAATGGCAGCTCTAATGATCATTTTCTTAACCTATTTTATCTCATTAACATAATAAAGAGAACTGTGCAATGCAGCTTTTAGCGTAACTAAACTTTATTAAAATGACTTAACCTTCTTTCTGGATCTAAATACAATTCTACCACTCCTGCATTTTAAGATACTTTTTTAGAAACCGTAGAGCTCTAGAAAACTGCTTATGCTTTTTGTGGTTCTTCTAATGCTTATTTTCTTTCTAAAGAAAAAAATCCTTTTGACATTGATGAAAAGCCAATGGATATGGGTGATGGGGAGGACACACAAGCCAAGGAGCAGGGAGATACTGAGGGCAAACCTGAGGACGAAAAGGAATCCGATGAACCTGAAAAAGATGCTAGTGAGGACAAGGTTGTAGGGGAAGAGGAAAGTGGGCAAGAAGGAGAGAACCAGGAGGAACCTGCAATGGATGAGGAAGGACAAAACACGGAGGAGGCAACAAAGGATGAGGAAAAACAGTCCATAGAAGAAAATGAAGAAAAGCATCTCCCTTTAGACCGGGGCGTCATTCCTCAGGTAATAAACTTCTGTGTTCTGAATTTCCAAATACCATAACCATAGTAATTCCAGATCATACAATTAAAGATTGAATGATGGTGTAGTTTACCGCTACCAGTATTACGTAAACAAATGTACTATATATCACTTGGCTGTGAATGCTCATTTGTTACAGCCTGACTAGGAATGATGACTATCATCTGATTTGTGTACACTCCTACTGTCAGGAAGAAGAGGATGTCGAGCCACATAAAGATGAGGAAGTACCGGACTCTGATCAGCGGATGGAACATGAGGCATGTGGACAGACTGCGGAAGATAACTTACAGAGCGAGACTGCTGCTGAGCTTGCAGGAGCTGCTTCAGAAAAGGATCAGGCCAAAGAGGTGAAAAAATCCTCTGCATAAGGTTACCCAGCACATCCAAATAAGTAGAACATAATCACACATTTGGGATCCTAAAATGTTTAACCACCAGCTAATAAAGCTAGTTTTCGTATGATATCTTACCTGCTGTGAGCTTTATCCATGCTAGAGGGGGTTAAGTTTGTGCTGTATAATGCAAGTTACCATGTCCAGATTACTTTTGTGTAATGCAGTTGTTTCCTGGTACCCAGCGAATAATAAATTGTATGTGTTGTATTTAATATACAATGGAAACAAATCATGAATTTGATTTTAGACAAAAATGTACCCAATACTTGGAGAAGATTTTCAAAATGACAGTATGTCTAGAAAATGTCCATTAATGTGTTTTGGGTTTTTTTTGGAAATTTAAGGATCATGGCACAGGTACCGCAGATGCCAGCCAGTCTGAAGGGCATGAATCCAAACTAATGGCACGCCTGGCATCACAGAAGCAAAGTGCCCGTAACACACAGGTAGGTTATTTTGTATGCCGTATAGCAGTAGTTCATTAAGTTAGTAGTAAAAATGTCTAGAACACTGTTTATGAATATAGTGTCTGAATACAAACTTGAACATACAGTTACCTTTTAGACACATGAAGATTCGTGTAGCCTGTTCTCTTGTCTCACTTAATTTTGAGGAATAGGTCATTGTTCACTGTCTGAGTCAGGTCCTAGAGTAAATGGACCTCTAGGCAAGAATGCTATTTGGTTCCCCCACTGATTTTTCTCCCCAATTTTATAGAGCCTTATTTGTTACGCATTTGTATATTTATACGAAACATTGTGATATTGTAGAATGGAGGAGCATCAGGAAAGACGCAGATATTTATCTCCCAATAAGGCTATTTTCCTCCATTAGAAGAAGACACTATCCAGCATCCCCATGAATCAGGCACCTACTGGGGGTGCTAACACCATCCCTGGTCTGTGATCGTTAACATGTTAATAGTTTTGGCAATATTGTAATGTGTTTTCTGTTCTGTACCTGCTTTGATGTTCAATCACCTCCTTGTTAATAAGAAGTATGCCTTCAATGAAGGTTCAAGGGTGGGTGCCACAAAGGGAAAGCTCAGTTGCCAATTTTGAATTTAATGTTGGGCTCAGAGGTATTTCTATTACAGGGCAATCAAATCATTGTGTAAAAATAAGTGTTGTAATTTGTGGTGGAACAGAGATGCTGAGCCTTCTTGAACCACTCCATAAGTATTCAGTACGATAACAATGTTATCGCTTGATGGTGAAGTCTGAGAGCAGACTTTAAAAAAGGTTAGAGCACCATAGATCAGAGCTGTTTGTGAGCATTCTATCCACAAGCGTTCCTTAAACCTCTGCTGCTCGACGGCACTTTTGCTGGAGCTTCTATGACTGAGCACCAGAAGGTCATGTGACGCCAGTGCTCCATCATTGACGCGCCCCAGTGGAAGTGCCGGCAGTAGCGGAGGTTTTCTGCGCACATCGCGCAGATGCCCACTGGTTGCCAGAGAGGAGCATTCAGGTTGTCTGCAGTGCTGCAGGGGATCCTACTCTCTGGCAGCTGGCAAATGGTCCGCAACCTCCACTGCTGCTGGCCAGTACTTCCGCCACACTTCTATGCTGGAGCACCAGAAGGTCATGTCACGCTGGTGCTCCATCATAGAATCCCCGGCGGAAGTGTCGGCAGCAGCGGAGGATGTCAGCGCGCATCGCACAGACGCCCACCAGCTGCCAGAGAGAAGGATCCAGGTCTCCTTTAGCGCTGCTGAGAATCTGGATCTTAGTGGTAGCATCCGACCTTTGAGCGTTTTGGCATCTTTGGCAACGATTTTCATTATCGATTATTATCGATTTTATCGATTAGTAGTTGCAGCCCTATTTGAAAGCACTGCTAAGAGGGTTGCTGCTTCTGTTAATGATTGTGATGACATTTGAAACACAAGTGAAACTCCTAAAATACCAAAAAAACACCTTTTATTGCACAATTGATTGCATTATTTGTGTTAAAAAAAGCAATATATATACATGTATTTACATGTTTTCCCCAATAACCATAAAAGCAACTGTTTTTTGCCAGAGTTTCAAGCGTAAGCCGGGTCAGGCAGATGATGAGCGGTCCATGGGAGACTACAGTGACCAGGTCCAGAAGCGGCTACGGACAATGGAATCCAGCAGCGACATGACAGACAGTTCTAGACAGCCAGAGCATGTGGACCATGATGCAGATGCTTACGAGCACATAAAGGATGGAGCAGAGTCTTATGATGCCCAGACATACGGTATATACAAACAGGATGTTTATAGGGTCTGTTCTGTACAGGTCTGCTTTGTTGACACCATGGCTTTAATGAAACAGGTTGCTTACTCACTAATGTCAATTTAGCTGTCTGTTCAGTAGACGTGTATATTCTTTGCTTTCAAGTGAGGGCTGTTATTTAGCAGTGTGACATTGAACCATATATTTCATGCTGTACAGACATGGCAAGTAAAGATCAGGAGAAAACAGCACAGCCTTCCAATGAGGAGGTAGTTGAGAACTCCCCATCCAAGTGTGAAGACATGGACATAGAGCCACAGGAAGAAGATGATCTTAAGACAATCGATGTAGATAAGTTAAAGCCTGAGGAAATCACAGTCGGTGCCTCCAAAAACCAAGGTAACTCAACTAAGTACAAAGTATTTTTTCTCCAGCTTAAAAGATGCAATTTTTACATTGTTTCAGCAGTTAACAATTAATTAATCTTGATCTTGAAACAAAAAACAATTGCAGAAAACTAATGTATTTGAATATATGAATATGTATTGGAACAAGGCGTTTGGTGATTTCATGTCCTTGTAATTGCTGAATGACGATTAGGGCTGTTACTGTTACAATTTGACAGACCTGTTAAATGTTATACTTCTCATGCATAAATGAAGGTCCCAAGAATACTGACCTGGAAAACCAAGGTGTGACAACTGAAGAAGCAAGAGATAGCATGGAGGAGAGCACTCTGCATCCTGAAAAGGACAAGGCAGAAAGAAACACCGATTCTACTATACATACTGCTCTAGAGTTTCTAAAGGAGACAGTCCTACAGGTAGCTTGAGAAACCACATTTCACAATAAGTGTTCTAAAACAATATTTAATTTCTGACAATTTGGTTGGAATGCCTTTAATCTTTACTGTTTGTAATGGTTATAAAAAAGGTGAATGCTCGCTGTTGTGGCGTTTGGGTATTTTAGTCATCTACGTTGTGTTACTGTCAGGTTCCAGAGAACCCAGAGGAGCTTAGACAAGAGCTAGAGAAACAGCTGGAGGCCTGGACCATGCAACCTGTTGGAAACGCAGAGGAGGTAGGTGGTTTTACATTGCTCCTCCTGTAAATATATTATGAAATAAGTACATTTGTCAATAATTAAGCATATGTAATGCCTCTATAGTAATAGAACCCAGAAATTACTGATTTGGGGCTGAACATGTAGTTGGCTGTTTATCCATATCTCTGTGTGCCACGATTATTGGACCAAACGTGTACTATTAACCCTCGAAAAACCAACAACGTACCAGGCACATCAAAGAAAGAAATAGTTAAGGACCAATGATGTGCCTGGCATCTCAAACTTTGTTGCTGCAGTGCCTCTATCGAGGCATCCTGGAACACCCAAAAAAAATGTGCAGGGGCTCCGTGCGATCCCATTTGCATTATTCAGTTTGGCAGCGGCTGGCTGTTTAAAAAAAAAAAAAAAACTTAGGAAGCGAGCAATCAAATAAAAAGTAAGAGTTTGCCCTGAGCAAACCATGTAGATCAGTGAAGCCCAGTTCCAAAAAAATGTAGTGTTTGTGTGAATGTAGAGTCATCCCAAATTGGACATGGGTACAGGAAGTTGAAAACGGGAGTTGAAAAACTGAATTGCACATGTCCCAAATGTTTTAGCGTCCCAAACTACCTGCCATACCTGATGGGGAGGTATCTCTGTACTCAGGAGGAGATGTTGCTGTGAACACTTTGGAGTGCTGTGTGAAAGCTGTTAAGTCATACCTGAAGTTCAATATGTTTGGGGGGAAAAGCACAAAAAAATGAACACCACAAAATTTGGCAAAGGCTGGTGGTAGAATTAGTGCAAGAGTTCAAATACCAGCATTTGAAAAACCTTGGGAAGGGGCATTATTGTATTAGAACTCATAGGCAATAATTCTGTGTTTGTTATTACACCTTTTATGCAATATCTTTTTGTTTTCAATTTTTAGGAGAAGGCCGCAGCTGAGATGTGGCAGCGATATGTCCTCCTAACAGGTCCTCTTTCTCAACAATTGTGTGAACAGTTGAGACTTATACTTGAACCTACACAAGCAGCCAAGCTTAAGTGAGTTACCACAAGTATATTCTCTCTAGAAAAGCTATAAAACCCATCTGAGTGTAAAGGTTTATGTACACAAAACAAACTTGATCATCCTACTTCTATTTTATGAAGTGCCCCATTTGATCAGTATAGTGTTAGCACTTTATATAGAAATTGGATTCATGCTGTTTGATGGGAATATAGGATACATTTTCAGAATTTTTTTTTTTTTATGGTGTGTGTAAATATGGTTTCCTGAACATTTTAACATGTTTTTATATTCGCAATAATTTTAATGGAATGTTTGTCATCTTTAACCTACAGGGGTGATTTCAGGTCAGGAAAGCGTCTAAATATGCGCAAGGTTATTCCATATATAGCGAGCCAATTTAGAAAAGATAAGATTTGGCTGAGGAGGACAAAACCAAGTAAACGCCAGTACCAGATCTGTTTAGCTATAGATGATTCCTCAAGTATGGTTGATAACCACTCCAAACAGGTAACACATTGCCTTTCTGGCTCTCTTACTGAGATATATTCTGTCATGGCACTAACCTTTTTTTGTTTTAATTGATTTGTTTATTTTTTTTAAGCTTGCTTACGAGTCTTTGGCTGTGATTGGCAATGCATTAACACTCTTGGAAGTTGGGCAGATTGCTGTATACAGGTACACAAATATTGATTTTTTTTAAAGTATTTTTTTAAATGTAAAAACATGATAGATGAAAACCTTTTCCTGCTATTTGTGTTTTAGTTTTGGTGAGAATGTCAAACTGTTACACCCTTTCCATGAGCAGTTCAGCGACCAGTCTGGATCCAGGATTCTAAGCCTGTGCAAGTTTCAGCAGAAGAAAACATTACTTGCTCAGGTAATGCAGGATATATGTTGTATTTACTTACAGTACATATTTATATGTCACATATTTTACAAAGAGAACATGAGTCACAAAAAACTCAATTCATTTGTGTGTTGGTTACAGACAGTTTTCCCCCCCCACTATAATTTACTGCATGCATAATGTCAATATGCTTAATCATTAAGATAGAAGGCTTAAGGATGTTCCTGAAATGGGACCCAGAATCTAATCGGGTTCTTCTTTCCATACAGTTTTTGGAGTCCTCTGTTCATATGTTCACTGCAGCGCAGCAGATCTCCCAGAATAGTGGCCCTGGTGAGTACTGAAATGAGTCAGTGTATGAAATGGCTTTATGAACATGCATTTATGCAAACCTTATGGTCATGGATGGTTGCAAAAGTTCTATAAAACATATAGAAAATTATAAAATGATAAAATCATATAGATATTTGTTCTTTTTTGGTGTTTTCTTTACTTCCAAGAGAGACTAATAGGTTGTTTAATAAATTGAAGCATTTTCACTTTAACTTGAATTTAGGATTTTTTTTTGTCCTGCAGAAATCGCCCAGTTGCTTATAATTGTGTCTGATGGAAGAGGACTGTTTGTGGAGGGGAAAGACCGCGTTACAAGTGCTGTGCAGTCTGTCCGCAATGCCAGAATCTTTACCATTTTTATTATTCTGGATAACCCTACTTCCAAGGTCAGTCAGGGAACACAGTTGTGTTCATGGGACCGTGAAGTCATGTGTTCCATATGTTAACATTTGAAAAGTATCTACAAGTATATTTTTATATGCTATAAATAAAACAGACAATGGCATGAATGCATATCTATATCACTATCATCCAGTGGTGGTAGCACTACAAGACTTCTGGTTTGTCTGGTGGTGGTAGATGAGTGTTTAATAATGCCTCTGCTAGATAGGTTTTCCATCACAATTTTTTCCCACCATAGTTTTTATTATTTTTGTGAACCACCTGCTACCACCAATCCTTAAGAAATAAGCCAGTATCCAGCCTCACTCTGATGACGTAGCAGCTGTTCATGAGTGGTGATCTGTCTATTGTGCCTCATTCCTTGTGTAAAGGCTGTGAAGTACAGCTGACATTTGCTCTAAATGGGATCCATGTATAAAGTAGGTATGGAGGCAGGAAAGGTGATCGTTATTAACATTGTTTGCATATGCCTACCCTGAATCCCTAGCCGTGGTGGTAGCACTACAATATTTTTCTGGGAAAAGCAAATTTCTGGATGTAGATGGGTGTTTAATAATGACTTTAACTGTTTCTAGAAATATTTATCAGATGAGTTAGTGTGGTTAGTTTTGTTTCCTGTATGTAGGGCTTCATAATCCCCCTATCCATTTTATGCCTCATTTAGCTGTATCCAAGAATATACTCAATCTCTTTGGGTGGACTGGTTTTGCTTTCTGCAGAACACACTATTTGTGCTAAACCTAAGTGATAGAATTGTATTTTCTAAAGTCTTATACTGCAGTTTACGCCCTGTTGGTTATTGTTTATTATGCTTCCATCCTTTCTAGGACTCAATCTTGGATATCAAGGTGCCAATTTTTACTGAGCCTAAAGGAATGCCAAAAATGATATCTTACATGGAACAGTTTCCTTTCCCATTTTACATTATCCTCAGAGATGTGAATGCCCTTCCTGAAACCCTTAGTGATGCCCTCAGACAGTGGTTTGAACTGGTGACTGCCTCAGATCATGTCTAAGCCACATGCTGATAAAGGAATGGAAAGCTTCTGCAGTTTCACATCGCTCAAAAGAATATGTGGAAATCCTTGAAGAACTAGGACATCATTACTTCAGCAAAAATAAGATTTACGTCCTGTGGCTCAGGTTGATCTAAGTTTCATTGAGGCACTGATGCAGAATGCTATGCAAAAGATTACCTCTCTATTTAAATGTCCTACCGACTGCTCTTAAAGAAGAACGTCCAGTGTTTTCCAGTGGACAACTGAATAGAACCCTTTGTCACGAAGCTGGTGATGTTATGGAGATTATATTCTGGCTGTATGGTTTAGAATGACTGTAACGTTATATAATCTCTAGACAAGTCGCTAACATTGGTATTGATTTAGTTTAGTTTTGTTATGTTTTCCAGGCTAACAGATTTTTCAATTGTCCTTTTTATTCAGCAAAGATTAAAAAAAAAAAACCTGTATTTCATGACTTGAAAAATATTTTATTAACATGCCTGGAGTTGTTTCTAGACTTGTGGTCATTTGTTTTATTTAAGCATATTTCTGTGATATGCTTTTTTTGTAAATCACTATTACATACTGTGAAGTCTGCACATTTTATATCCTGGTAATAGATTAATGTGACAGACAAATGTCTACATAAACATTGTTTCTATACTTGCTATGCAGTCTAAAGAAGATCCTTAATAAAATATTTACTTGCCTTTAAATTAAGTTTAACAATATTTGTATCTGATAGTTAGAACAGTAAGACTAACTGATTACATTTGCAGCTCTGTCAAGCTTTTAAAGATCAGAACTTGCCTTTTAAATAGCCTGTTTCAAGCTTTTCATGACAAATCTCCTGCTCATTCCACCATTCAGATTCCTGCTATCCCTCTCTACAAAGATAACTTTTCTGCTCCAACAAAAAATTACATGAGGGTAGAAGTGAGAATGAATTGCTGGAAGCTTTTAAACGTAGGGCAATGCTTGTGCAGATACACAGGCCTACAGACTAAACTTTTGCATGAGTCCCAAAATAATTTTAATTTCATTTTTGGCTCATTAATTTTCAGGGAACAAATTTTGTTCTTGCCCTTTCAGTTAGGCTAAAGTGTTTTTTTTTAAAATTTGGAAACGAAGTCCCTTATCCAAAAATGAGTCTCTGTGCCCCCCTGCCGTTATCTCACTCTTTCTCTCAACATCCTTTACTTTCCTCCTTGCTTTATCTATGCCCTTGCCTCCTGATCTCTTGGAGGGCGAGCGAGTTGATGTGTGAGTGTACAGCTGCAGAGAAGATACTGACGGGGAGATTGGGGAGAAGGTTTGTTCGCTTACCCATAAACTATGTTTAGCTCCAGAAGCCAGTATTATGGAAATGTGCCTACCTGGTGGCAGAGTGTCCCAACACTAATGTTGCCCTAAAATATAATAGAATCTATGCCTGACCACAGAGGTTAAAGGATGGGATGAAGCTGTGATGGCAGTCAGGAGGAAATCTGTCAGGATTAATGGTTTCAACTTAATCATGTGGGATCCCTGTCAGTTGTTAACCCCTGTGGTTGAATTGGCATTGTGCCATATTTTAGAGCAGCTGAGTGAGGCAACATTAGTTTTCTATGCAAGCCACTGACCCATAATCAGAGCAGGATTTCATATCAGGCAGTTGCCTAGTGCCTAGGTCACCATATTTGTTTGGAGGGTACTGAAGTAAAAAAGAGAATTAAGTTGGAATCAACTCAGTAATGTTTGCCTGTATGGCCACTTGTGATCTCTACAAATACTGCAACTGAAAAATTAAATACTGCAGATACTTGGGTATGAGGTGCACATACAGTTTAGATCCAAACTAGTGGGAAAACAATTTGTAATGTGTAGTATTTTATGCTCACTCTAGAGCCCTGCGCGGGACTTTTTTAAACCCGCTGCAGCAGATTTTTTGTCCAATCCCGCCCGCTCCCGCAATGTGGGTGTTCCGCTCCCGCCACATTTGTGATCAATCCCGCCCGCTCCCGCCACAAATGTGGCCAGTCACACCTACCTCCTTACCTGAATTGCAGATTTCCCACGCAGTCCCGCAAGGCTGTCTTCGAGTTGTTCCATCACAGCGTCTCTTTTGCTCCGCCCAGCAACATGGAGTCACAGGAAGTGATGTCACATCACGTGACTGCTGTGTTCGTGGGCGGAGCAAGAGAAGAGACACTGTAAGGGAGCAGTGTGAAGGCAGCTTTTCGGGATTACCGGGACCCACCGGTACAGTGTCTGCGCTCCTGCCCGCAACATCAGCAAGCCCATCCGCGGCCCCCGCGGGACCCACATCAACACCCCCTTTTACATTTATTAGTTATATATGAGCCCTAAACAGAAACCCAAATAGAAGATCATTTTTTTCATTGTAGGATCAATGTTTAAGTTCTAATTTAGCATACACTTACAGCAGAGCTGTTTTTATTGTGTTTAATTAAAGTCTACTCATTAAACTCTTGATGCAGATAAGAATTTGCCAGGAGCATTAGCTTTCAAGTGTGTACAGAAATTTTAATGATGAGATTTGCTTCTATCCTTAAAGTGAGATTTAGGGGTTCTGTGGCTAAATGGCTATTAATGGCTTGCAGTATAAAGGAGACATGATATTATAGAAAGAGGGGGCTATTGTAAGATGCCTGGGGCAGGGCATACTCAGAGTGAGAAGGACCTGGGTGTGGCCATGATTTGGCACATCTATTTCACTGACAGTGCCGTAGGCATAATTGCCAACATTCACAATGTGACTAGGGCAGTCTTGATTACCAGCTGGAATCTGTGGTACATGGCCAAAGCATGATGAGATGCAATGCCCTTGTGACACGGGTGGAGCCAATCATCCACACATCATACCGGGGTGGGTATCCTAACAAATGGAACCCAGAAGTTTGTTACTCTACCATCTGACACTCTAACATTAAAAATCCTTCACAAATTGGAAATAAAAAAAGTTACAGTAAATCAGCAAATTAAGATTATGTAAACACGTAGTTCAGCACAAATGCATTCTGTTTGTAGAGCAGAGTGTAATCAATGCAAGAAGCAGCAAAATTACTTGCTGTTTGATTAATGAAGTCCAGTTTATCCCAGGAATGTCTATTGGCGTGCTTCTAAGAGAAAATGGACCAATATATCAGGTTAAATAGGATGTATGCTGCAGGAAATATCGATCTTGAATATTTGTCAATGGCGTGAGTGTCAATGCGCATACTGACATATGCCCGCTGGCTCTTCCTTCTGTTGGAGTTTCTCTCTGCACTGAGGGCCAGTTGCACCATGATTCTGTCTTCTTTTTCCCCATTTTCAGACACAAAATTTCCTAGGTTGTTGACCTCTCCATCACTGTAGCTGCTGTCCATCATTGGCCGTGGCTGGGCTACGCCACACGTACAAGGAAACTGCAAATTCAAAATATAAGATTAGTGTTCCTATGTGGAGTGAAACGTTCTGGAATACTGGGGGCCACTGGCGCTTCTCTCTCTCTTTTGATTCCCTTTTCGTATGCTACCTAAATTACTTTTTCCGCCTATTTTATCCCCTTTCTACTTTTCTTACATAATTAACTGTCTCAATCCTAAGGTTCTTCTCCATGTTTGTATATCCTCTCCCCATTGTTTACATTATTTCACATACAAATGGTACATCCTACCTACCAATTTCGTTCACCCCCCCCCACCATCTCCTGCAAACTTTATTAAAGCTGAAAGATAAGAAATTGCTTCTCAGTATCATTTCTACTTTTAAATCATATTGTCACTTTACATTACATTTTGAAAAGATGTCTGTAAACCATTCCTCCAATACTATGCTTACCTTCTCTCTCAGTTTCCTTTCCTTCCTCTCTTGCACGGTAGTCAGATAATTCACAGCTGCATATTCCAGCACCGATAGGAAGACAAACACAAAACTAACCCAGAGATAAATGTCCACTGCTTTTATATATGAGACTCTTGGCATGGAGGCATTTACACCGGTTATTATGGTTGACATTGTCAGCACGGTGGTTATGCCTGTGAAGAAAAAAAAAATTGGTAACAAATAATCCAATAAACATCCCTTGTGATTCCAATTAGCATTAACATATGCGATGTAGTGTCTCCAGGCAGGGGAAAAAATAAAAAACTAGTCCCTCTCAACTGTTTTTTCCTACCCCACTTCACGTGGCAGCTTCATGTATTCACCCAATTTTTTCGTGGGTCCATGGGAGGACCCTCAATCCCTAGCTCACTGCATGCTCTCAGTGAAGAAATTGTTGAGTGGCCAGCCAGGTAGCGGTGGGTCCTTGGACAGGGATTGTACTTTAGCTATAGTGTTTCCTAGTATCATAGTTGGTGCCTATTTATTTGCATTTGGAATTAAATATATCTTTGATGTAGGCTTCAGAAGACTATAATTGTTGAAAATAGTTGAAAAATCTACGCTTGGCTCGGCTTGACACAAGTAAATCTTGTATTAAACCAATATTATTTAGTGAGGTCAGTACACTTTAATTCCTTCTACACCTGGGAATCATTGGAAACCTACCTCGGCTATTGGCTGGTAGCTGCTGACTTCCCTGCCACTGTATGGTCCTAGGGGGCAGAAATAATCAGATCCTACAAAACATTGACTTGGTGATTAAACTTCACAAGTCTCAGTTACATCCCTGCCAGAGACTCACTTTCTTGGGAAAAGTCATAGATATCACCCTACAACAGCCTTTTCTCCCTTCAGAGAAGGTTGGGCGTCTTCAGAACTCAACCAAAGTTCCTTAGGCTCTGGTCATACTCTGTCCATTACAGACTTTTCTCATTAGAATATGAGGTGGGCTGTACAGATTCGTTCTCCTAAAGAGGTTCCGGCAGCTAATTTCTCATTGCATAAGCAGAGATTTATCTTGACGGGCTCTGTGCTGGACAGTGATCTCTACAGGAGCAAGTCATCAAGGCTGGAGAGCATGTCTGGGAAGTCATTCCATCCAAGGAATCTGGTTGTCTGCATATAAATCATCAGGAGTTCCTAGCAGTCTATAAAGCCTTTATAGACTGATTTCCAGAGAGGAAATATGAATATAGTCAGACAACAGGATTAGTGTAGTTTATGGGACTTTTGGCAGCCCACATATTCACATGGGCAGAGAGTGGGAAACAAAAAGACAGGTCTTTTTCCCTATGTTTGGAAGGAAATCCCAGTTAGTCTGGCTGAGTGGGCTATGTTTTCTTTTCTCCATGAATTCTTCTTTAGTCCAGAATCATTCATATAACAAAAGTATGAATGGACCGAGCGGATGTCATACTCATCATCTCAGATTAGCCGAGAAGAGTGTGGTATGTGGATCTAATACAGTTATCCATATGTTTGACTTCCAGACGGCCTAGATCTCATTTCTGAGGATCCCATTCTCCATCCATCTCTGAACTCTTTCAGTTAAAGGCTTAAAGATTGAAAGGGCCCTCCTGCTCAACCATGGGCTTTCCTCCAGAGTCATAGACATTCTGTTGGAAAGCAGGAGGCTAGGCACTAGGAACAGATATTTGGTTGATCTTTTCAAAATGGTGTTCCCTTAGGAACTCCTCTCAGTTTTGCCTGTCAGTTTCACAGCTTTTCTTTCATTTAGGGTTCTCCAAGGGTCTATGTATGGCCGCTATTAAACTGCATGTTGCAGGCCCCCAGAAGGGACTTAAGGTTCGTCAGAAATCAATCAGTAGGTGGATAGTAAAGACAATTCAGGAAGCATATACTGAAAAAGGTTCATTGCCCCACTGTGGGGCTGAAAGCTTACATGGGTATTCTTTTCCTTGTGTATCCCCAGCAGTATTATTTGTTTTTACATTGAGGGGCAATTGGGAGGGGCTATATTTCTTCGGTACATCCCATCTGTTGGTGCTGCTGGGGGATGGACAAGGAAAAGAAATTACCAGGTAAGACTTTATCATTTCCTGATTACTGGAGAGAGATGGAGAGCAGACTAGCTCTCTGAGAGAAGTGACATATACAGACTTGAGTGAGCAAAAAAATCCAGACATCGTTGACAGGAGATTGAGGCCAATTTCAAAGGGCCCACTTCTGTACCAAGAAGCCTTGTCTAAGCTTTAACTCACCTAAAGGAACTCGTGCAGGAACTGCTCTCCTATCTATCCAGAAAGATACCCAGGAAAGCATGACCATCAATGTTGCTGGAAAGTATGTTTGCAACAGGAAGAAGAAGATGTGTCGACGTAAAGTAAAGTTAATGTAGAGGCGATTGTACCATCCTGCGACCAAGAAATAAAAGGTCATTAATGCATTTGTACAATATAGGACATGGGGCTTTAACCAACCGCAAGACTCAACAGGATTTGATACAAATCATATACAAATGCCAGTCAACAGACATTCTACAAACTGTACTAGAATTTATAATAATATTTTTGCACTGGCTATCCCATGATAGGTCTAATAATGTTTCACATAATTTCTGTATGAAGACAATGGATTACCAACAATTTAACAAACTCATTAGCCAGAACTTACCTGTACTGCTATAGAAAGCAAGGCGTGTTGTTGTGTGAAACTTTTGAATAAGGAATTGTGAGAGAGAAATTCTTTCATCTGTTTTTAAGGAATCATTGCCATTCTTCCAATATAACATAAGATCATCTTCTGTGTAGGCATCTAAGGGTATGGGAGCACACAAGTTTGTAGGAGCAACATTGGAGCATTTGAAGAAAAAAAGATATTATGGTAGACTATGTTGCTTTGGTTAAATTACAGCATTAGTTCTTGCTAAAGAGGATTATTCACTTGTTGTTTATAGGTGTAGTGTAATGGTAGAACAAAAATGTAATTACTTGACCCTAACATGATGTACTGAAGTTTAAGTGGTTTGAAATGCTAGAATGTAGAAATTCATCACGCTCTCTGCCGGTAGATAGGATATGTCAGGGGTGCAGAGTTTTTTCTGCAGTGGGCCACTTTATCAGAAAGGTGTGTGGATTGCATATCCAGACACATACACTAAATTGCTTTCAATTATTTGAGAGTCTTAGAGGGTTAAAATGTTGTGCATTTAGCAATATAGCCATGTAAAATTAAATAGGACTCGTCAAAGTTGGGATACTTTGACATAGTGGCAGGCTATGCAATATATGGCCATATAATGTGGCAATGCCTCAGACAGATGTCTTTGAATGGTATTCGCTTGGTATGCGTTGAATTTTTTTTTGTTTTACTACCATACTACCACATACTCAAACATTCCCAGACACACGCTGACATAACCAAAATCACATTCAAACACTAAAATACCCACATTCACACACACACACACTAATGTACCCACACTGTCATTAACATACCCAGACAAAGATAATGTTTTCACAATAAACTACCCCAATACACTCAACAATACCCAGACAAAAACACATGTTCACAGACACATACCCAGACCAACACAAATACATACACACACACACACACTAACTAACTTTGCGAACCCTCGGTCTGTCTTTGATGGAGCCCACCGGCTGCAGTAACACCGGGTGTCTTCTGTTTATCTTGGGGGTGCAATATGTCTATTCCTCTCCCCTCTTTCTCTCTCTCTCTCTCTCTCTCCTCCTCCCTCTTTCTCTCTCTCCCTCTTTCTCTCCTCTCTCTCATGTAATACTTACAGCTCTCGATTTCTAAAGAGCAGGATTGTGTATCAAGTGGAAAGCGACTGAAGTCCATGTTACACATAGCAGTCACTGTAACCCTGAAATCATATCAATGTAGACGCATTTTTTAAATATATTTATTATGAAAAACATCTGTCACCTGTTCTCTACAATGAGAATATATGTATGTACTAAAAGGGGAGTTTTTTCACTTTGCTAAATGAGCTATCTGCATCAACTATTCTTTTTGAAGTAACATTGCTTGATAGGGTTGTATAAGAACAACCCTTAGTAAATATTTAGTATGATGTCATTTATACGTCTTTGGGAGCAACAGTTCCCCTAAAGCACAAAAAATAAATAATGTAGTACTGTAAGCGATTAAAATTGTGGAAAAGTGGAACAGCTCCTTAAAAATACATGTTATATGTATTATGTGTAGCCATTTGATAACAGTATACTTACTTTATTCCAATACAATTTGCTTTTTGATACTTAAATGCTGTTATCCTACTACATTATAGTCTGAACACATACTGTTCCATTTAAGTCAATCAATTTCCCCTGTAGTTTCTATGCTTTGAATTCTGCTGTTTTTATACAACTATGTAAAATTAAAAAGTGTTTTCTCCAGGTTATTTTCCTATGGCCTTATGTGAACTTACCTGAGACTGTACAGCACTTTGCCATCAGGCTGCACACGCAACATTATGTTATCTGTGGTAGTATCATGAATAAAGGATCTCTTGGAATGGACGAAGAACATGTCAGGAACCCAAATCTTTTTCACTAGCCTCCCATCAAATGTCATACTTTGATTATTGGAGCTTGGAAAAGACAATCTCTCGTCCTTCCAATAATGCCTGAGATACAACGTCATGGTAAAGTCCTGAAAAATATGGATAAAAAAGACAATATATTTCTGGGAACATACCTGGGTTTGAATCCTCCGGGACACGGGGCATATTTTTCTTTACATATTTTTCTGCCGTCAGCGGGAACCCCCCCTGATGTCAGCAAGGGAAGGCTCTGGGTAGCCTGAGCCCAGACGTTCCCAAGTATGGGTACAGCTAATTTGGGTGGCACTAGCACTAGTAGCTAGCGCAGGACTCACTGTGCATTGGGTCCCTGATGAGTGGCAAGCACCACGCAGAGGATGTTATGCCATTGCTACACTTATGTCGGTCCTCTCAGGGACCATAGTCAGTGACTAAGATCACATTAGTTAACAATTTTGATAAATTGCTTCATATATGTTATTACAGTTTGCCTTAAAAGAAATAGTCACTGTGTTCATTAGCAATGTGACATTTTATCTCAATGCACCTGTGTCTTTATTTTAATATAATTAAATTACTATATTGACATAGCACCGGGTATGAATTGGTGCAGATAAACTTTTCACCGAACTCTTATCTGGATAATTCTATATCACAATCAAATCTTTAACACATGGCTTACCATATCAACTTCAGAAATACTATCTAAGCTTTCCACTTGCACGTCTACCCCAACAGGAATGGCAGGACCTTTAAAGATGAAACAAAGAAACAGTAAATAGGTTCAACTACTACAAAAAAAAAATTTATACCACCTGACTGAGCCACTTAATGGACGGTGGCGAAATAAAACAAGTTAGCACATTGATATATTGATAACAGTTCTGTAGCTATATGTATATTTGGAAAAAAGTAGCTTGTGACATTATTAACTTAATCCTAACACTCACAACATTTTGTTGGGAGGTTTTGAAAAGAATTGCATAAACAGGTTTTTTTTAATTATAACTCTATTACTTTTTCCTAAAGCAGGCATTGAATACAGTATCTTAAAAGCCTAAAAATTAAGGTGTGATTAAGAATTATTTAATTATAACCTTAAACATATCAAACACAAAAATGTAACTGACACTTTATATGACCCACATATCATCTTATTAAGTTTAGCTTCTCTTTAATACAACCATATCTGAATATTGTTACATTTACTTGGGTTCACATATTTCCATGATGCAGATAAATAAAATATACTCAGATATAGGATGATCAACATATTTTCCAGATCATCTTACAATCACTAAGGACTGAAGACATATTGGGGTGATTCCTACAGTTTTGCCAGATTATATTTACTATGCTGTCTACTTGTGTACTGCATTGTGTGTGGATTAGCCAGTTGTATACATAGAGCCGGAACAACTAACACTATAACAGTAGCCTGGATATGTATGACCATCTGGCAGCCAAGAATGTATGATAAATTACAAATTCTAATCCAGCAGGTCAGAAGAAAAGCATGTTCTCTTTAATCCTGTGCTTTTTAACCATTCACATGTCAGAGGCATGCATAATGTATAACCCATGCCATGGTGCTAAAAAGACTGTTGACTACATATCCTTCTGCATAATAGAATGTTTGCACAACACTGCAGCTTCTTCTATACGAATGTGTAGGTAATGGCTAGACCCTAAGTGTATCTTTGATTTTGAAATGAGGGTACAACATATGTTGATACGGCGAGGTTTTAAAATCTGCGTGAGGTTTTATCATTCCTGATCTACGTCATCTACAATAAATTAGTAGAAGCCTGTGAGTCACAGTACTGGCTAAAATCCAGTGCTGTCTGCCCACACAGACTTAATTCAGAGGCATCTCTAAACACTGCGTGGGATTACACTATGACTTTACCCATGTCTGAATATGCCAGTCCATGCTATTAACCCCTTAATGACAAAGCCCATACATGTACGGGCTAAAAATGCATTGTTTTCAATGGATTTTGGGACTGCCCATTGTCCTTAAGGGGTTCAATAGTTTCATAACCAAAACATTATGTTGAAAAATATGTGTCTTAAATTATCCCTCAATTGGGCTGCCCTGGTACTTGTTTAAGTGGATG
Source organism: Spea multiplicata (assembly GCA_009364415.1). Taxonomy (NCBI): domain Eukaryota; kingdom Metazoa; phylum Chordata; class Amphibia; order Anura; family Pelobatidae; genus Spea; species Spea multiplicata. The sequence continues at coordinate 192,459 of VKOC01016240.1, forward strand.
TTCCTCATGGTGCAGTAAAACTTTCTATACATACATCGTAACATAAACAGTTATTAAGGGAAATTTACAATCTACAAGAATTAGACTGTGAAAATACATTATATTTAATTGGATGACAGACGGTAAATGATTACCATTTTTCATCACCTTACTCATATAGGACTATCTTCACATGTTGGGGTGCAAATACATGTGGGAAAAAGAAAACAAATAACAATAGTGCAGTACTAAAATGGCAAAAAGATATAGATAGGAGCGACATTTAGGCACTCACAAAATTCCCAGGAAAAAACAGGCTCATCAAAAGATTGTTTATTCCACACTTCTAAAACAAATAATACAAAAAACCAATGGCACATATTAATCCTTTATACAGTGGATTTTTGTATTAGTTTTAGAAACTTGGAATAAAGGAAAAGTGCTGATGAATGCTTATAAGGGTGCTGTATATACTAGATTGAGAGAGTATCAAGTTTACTTATTGGTTTTATTTATTATGTGTGGTGTTATTGTATTTGTTTTGGTTTTTACATATGGGACTATTTCTGCTCTATTTTCATGTTAACTGCACTTCAGCTTTCATTTTGCATGAACCGTAATGAGTTTGTGCATGTAAATAAGCACAAGGAGCAAGGAGTATACCTAAGTTTGCTTCTTGTGCATGCTCACTAGAGCTCCTATTCTATTCAATAGGATAGGAGCTCCTACTGAAATCAATTGGAGTAACAGCAGTCACTATTATATGTATCTGAACACTGATACTCAGCTATCGTACATGTGAATGGCTGTTGCTTCAATGGCTTCACTGTAATTGCTACTGAACATGTGCAAATAGGATATGTATTAATGCTTGATGGTTTCAATAGGGGCAGCAAGGAGAAGATCATGCAAAGTAGACCCCAACTTTCAACAGTTATACAGTTGCCGAAAACTCTGAAATGGTGCAACTAGTCTCTGCTTAACCCTATTGGGAGAGAGGACATAATATTGCACCCTACACTTAAAGCCCAGGACATAATATGACAACCTCCTTGCTGACATACAGGAGATTAAGCATTTAACTGCTGTCTGTAGACTGATTGAAACAATGCTACAAACGCTCTCATGAGCACTGGTAACATTGTGAGCGACTGAATGCCTGAACAGTTCAGGTATTACTTGCATTTCTAAAGAGACTTTGCATGGTCACATTATGCGGCATTAGTAACATGGCAAGCTGCCCTAAACACAGGCTCAAGGTGAGTGAGTATGTTAGAGTAAGTGTTTGTGCGTGTTACACTGAGTGTATGTGTGCCTATGTGTGAGTTTGTCTGTGTGCATCTGTGTCTCTGTTTTAGAGAAGTGTTTGTTACAGTGAGTGTTTGTATTTGTGTGTTGGTGCGTATGTGTTGGTAGCCTGTGTGTAAGTTTGTGTTATTAATAGTGGGGGGGAAAGGGTCAGAGATAACATGGCTTTACGTGTCCCCTGGGCCGGAAGATGCCAGCCCTCCCCGTGTCATTACATTTAGAGCTGAAAAGGAACAGGCCAGATAATAATGCAAAGAAGACACTGGCATAAATGAAGAACAATGGTACATTCCAATTGCAACATTTACGTAATGGGACCTTTTAAGGCAAACAATGTCTGTATACAGAATGCAGAGCTAACATTTTCTTAGAAATTTAGTAGCACAGTGTTTACACTACATACATCCCAAATGTCCGGCAAGCAATGGGGATCATAGGCTTACTGGGTAGATCATCAAACTCCCCTGACTGGCCCAAGGAACTGTAAAATCAAATTAGGTATGTGCTCTTTCAGCATAGGAGTTAGTTGCAGCTCCCTTGTGGTCACCTTGTTTTGCTGTTAAGCTGCCATAAGGTTGCTCATTGGGTAAGGCAGACGATTCTAGTTCTTCCCACTCCCCACCTTTAGGCACAACACACGTTGGAGGTATGACATCCTTAAGTTGCGCAGCTCCTTCAACCATAATAAGCAACAGTCATTAAGGTATTGGCATGTATACATACCCCCAAACCCTGGTCTCATGGTAAAGTCGTGGTCATCTATTCTGAGAAGTTGTTCTGATTTTGTGAGAGGGGACTTTGTGATATCTGGACTCCTCTTAAAAACAGGGCTGTATGAGAAAGAGAAAGGGACTTATGCACTTATACAACCAACAGAATCAATGTTTAGTGTATGAATTGCTTTCTGCATTTAACCTGTTTAAAAGTCTGAAGAAATGAACAATGTTGTTTAAGCATAGTTGACACACTGACAAAAAACAACATATCAGAACATATTTAAAGTCTTCTCAATAAAGATGATTATGATGTCTTACTTGCAATGACACCCAGCATCTATTAACATGTAAAGCAGAATCCATAATTTAGGACTGTATTCTTCGTTAGTAAATTTGGCATCTAAGCTCCTTTGAAGTTTAGAATGAATATTTACTCACCTATCCTGTGAGGTAGAGTGATACTCTACGATTAGCAATCTTCTGGCTGTCACAACAGCAGGTGAATTAGTTGAAGCAAGGAAAATTTTACATCATTCATATTTCTTATAGTCATTGTCATGAAACATATAAGCAGTTATTGACAGTTGCAAAAGAAAAACCCTGAAAATATTTCTTAAAGGTGTTGTTTTATGTTAATAAACCTTAACCTTATGTTTATGGTGGTTACTGAAGGAGATTGAGCTGCAGAGGTAGGACAGAGTAGTCATTGGCAGATGCAAAACCTTGGTGCATAACTGAATTTCCCCTATTATTCAGAAAAAATAAAATAATTGACCACCACAAAATGAGAAAGGAGATAGATGAGCAGAAGCAACAGTAGTAAAGAATGTGGCCTGTGCATGCACTGAGAGGCACATACAGCCCATTGGGCGCTACTGAAGGATAAACCAAACAATAATTGGTGTCAAGGCTCTAGTTCGGATAACAACAATAAAGCAAGGTGCAAAGGGCAATTAATGGAACACAGGATCCACAATAATGCATTGCCAGCAAAACAATGCTCCAACAATGGAGCCTTGTTATAAGGGCTTTCATTTACCTTATGGGCCACAGGTATGACAGAAATCAGACATCCACTTGACATGGACATGAGGACGACAGGAATCCTATCAGTCACAGAGTCTCCTGGCGTTAGTCTGCCCTTGCCACCAGATGTGGTATATATGCCATGCAAACCTACAAAGTCCCCATCTCTAACTGCTTTCACCTTGTTTACTGTTCCGTCAGTCACCACCAGTCCCACTTCTACTGCTGTGTGCACCAGCATCTTCCTAATAGCTGCCAAACTGTGAGCTGATGTGTGCTGCTCATTCATAATGTCAGCACGGAGTAGAAAGAATCTATAACATTATTGCCCTTTTGCATCAGTTCTGCCCCCTCCTGTTATCCTGTGTGCCTACACCAGCTGGTAGTACTGTCATCTAAAAATTTGGGGAGGCACCAGTGTGGCATGATCCAACCATGTCTTTATGGACCTAGCTTTGTGCTCTGGGGCACAGTCATGGTGGAATAAAAAAGGGCCTTCCTCAAATGGTTTCCACAAAGTTGGAATCATAGCATTGTCCATAATGACTTTGTACTCTGAAAGAGACATAAACTAACCACTGGAAAAGCCAGAAGTACAGGGACTATGTCTTAAGTAGTTGATAGAGGAGCCGACAATAAAAGGGGCTGTGTTGGATTTGGTATTTACAAATGGAAATTTATTTTGGATGTCACTGTAGGAGAGTATTTGGGCTTCCGATGATCAGTGTGGTTTAATATAAAGAGAGAGGTTACATTGCATCACACTAATACCAAGGTTTTTGACTTTAGAAACATGGATTTTCCTAAGATGGAGAGGGACTGGTAGGTGTGTGTGCTTTTAATTAAGTGTGTGTGTATGTGTGTGGAGAGGTGGTATTAGTTTACACAGAGAAAAACATGAGAAACACACAATCTGCACCTAACATTGGGGAGGTCCCTTAATGTATAGACACATTCTTGGGATGCACAATTTGGAAAGGTGCCAAAGAGGGCTGCTGTAAGTTGTAAGAAAACAATGTGTGTGGTGTTTGTGGAGGATTTCATGTTCACAAAGTTCGAAAAGTGGAGACAAATATAAAAAAAACTTCATCCAGGCTACACATTCTGCTCACTCATCATAAAGGGTGGCAGAGTCCCTTAGATTTTGAGGAAGGGAGTACACATCTATATGCAGTCCTCTCTAGGATGCAAAAAAGACTGCTCTCTAACCTGAGGAACCTGATGGAACCTCCATTCATATGCTCAGGCCAAATTATGCCAAATCAGTAGGCCGCAGCAGGGTATTTTGTTGCTTAAAGACTTCCAAAAGTAAATATCTTATGGAGTTAGTTATGAGTGTTATGAGCATAACTGGGAACTCTCCGGGTTTGCCCAGGGTTTGTTGGTTCAAGACCCAAATACTCTGGGTCGCAGGAGCGGGGTCTTGACACGCAGCTCTCCCCACCCATTATCCTTTAAATGGGGGTGTTTCCCGCTGCCGTCGGCAGGAGCGCCCCCAATGTCAGCAGGAACTCCCGCTGACATCAGTGGCTGATGTCAGTGGGCAGTCCTGCCCGCGTCCCGCAAGGGAAGGTTCTGGGTAGCTGGAGCCCAGAAGTTCCCAGGTATGGTTATGAGGAATACTAATAGAAAAAAATCAGAACAAATTTTCCTTAATATGACACATCACAAAGCAGATCTGTGAAGGAAAGGCTACAGAGTCAAGACATAAAAAATGGCACATTTCATAGTAACATAGTAACATAGTTCATAAGGTTGAAAAAAGACCAAAGTCCATCAAGTTCAACCTATATACATATTGTGTCCCTACTGTGTTGATCCAGAGGAAGGCAAAAAACCCTTATGAAGCAGATGCCAATTGCCCCATACCAGGGGGAAAATTCCTTCCCGACTCCAAATATGGCAATCAGAATAAATCCCTGGATCAACGTTCTGTCCCTATTAATCTAATATCCATAACTTGTAATATTATTGCTTTCAAGAAACACGTCCAGGCTCCTTTTAAACTCTTTTATTGAGTTTACCATTACCACTTCCTCTGGCAGAGAGTTCCATAGTCTCACCGCTCTTACTGTAAAGAACCCCCGTCTGTGCTGGTGTAGAAACCTTCTTTCCTCCAGCCGTAGAGGATGTCCCCTTGTTATAGATACAGTCCTGGGTATAAATAGGTCCTGGGAGTGATCTCTGTACTGCCCCCTTATATATTTATACATAGTTATTAAGTCCCCCCTAAGCCGTCTTTTTTCCAAACTAAATAACCCTAATTCTGATAATCTTTCTGGGTACTGTAGTCCTTCCATTCCCCTTATTACTCTGGTTGCCCGTCTTTGAACCCTCTCCAGCTCCACTATATCTTTCCTGTACACTGGTGCCCAGTACTGTACACAGTATCCCATGTGTGGTCTGACTAGCGACTTGTACAGTGGTAGAATTATGTCCTTGTCGTGGGCATCTATGCCCTTTTTGATGCACCCCATGATTTTATTTGCCTTAGCAGCAGCTGCCTGACACTGGTCGCTACAGGTAAATTTACTGTTAACCCAGACTCCTAAGTCCTTTTCCATGTCAGTTGTCCCCAGTGTTTTCCCATTTAATACATATTCCCAGCCTGGATTTTTCTTCCCCATGTGCATAACCTTACATTTATCTGTGTTGAACCTCATCTGCCACATCCCAGCCCAAGCCTCCAACCTATGCAGATCCATTTGTAATCGTGCACTGTCCTCTATTGTGTTAACCACGTTACAGAGCTTAGTATCATCTGCAAAGATTGATACTTTACTATACAATCCTTCTACAAGGTCATTAATAAATATATTAAAAAGAATAGGACCCAAAACTGACCCCTGTGGTACCCCACTAGTAACAGTCACCCACTCAGAGTATGTACCATTAATAACCACCCTCTGTTTCCTATCACTGAGCCAGTTACTTACCCACATACACACATTCTCCCCCAGCCCAAGCATTCTCATTTTATGTACCAGCCTTTTATGTGGCACCGTATCAAATGCTTTTTGATATATGACATCCAGCGATTCACCCCGATCCAGTTTTGAGCTCACCTCCTCATAAAAGCTGATCAGGTTAGTTTGACAGGACCGATCCCTTGTAAACCCATGCTGATATGGAGTCATACATTTATTTTCATTGAGATACTCCAAAATAGCATCTCTTAGGAAACCCTCAAACAGTTTACATACAACAGAAGTTAAACTAACAGGCCTATAATTCCCCGGGTCACTTTTTGTCCCCTTTTTGAATATTGGCACAACATTTGCTATGCGCCAGTCCTGGGGAACAGACCCTGTCACTATAGAGTCCTTGAATATTAGAAATAGGGGTCTGTCTATTACATTACTTAACTCCCTTAGAACGCGGGGGTGAATGCCATCTGGACCTGGTGATTTGTCTATTTTGATTTTTTTTAGGCGGCACTGCACTTCTTCCTGGGTTAGACAGGCGACATGTACTGGGGCATTTATCTCATCCTGCTGTATATTACCTGGCATTTCATTTTCCTCTGTGAATACAGCAGAGAAGAATATATTTAATAGATTCGCTTTTTCCTGATCCCCGTCTATAACTTCTCCCTCATTACTTTTTAAGGGGCCAACGCTTTCATTTTTAACCTTTTTACTATTTATATAGTTAAAGAACATTTTGGGGTTTGTTTTACTCTCTTTGGCAATGAGTCTTTCTGTCTCCACTTTTGCTGCTTTTATCTGATTTTTACATATTTTATTTTTTTCCCGATAGCTTCTTAGTGCTTCCTCACTGCCTTCCTGTTTTAGTAGCTTAAATGCCTTTTTTTGCCATTTATTGCCACCTTTACATTTTTATTTATCCACATTGGTTTTCTCTTGTTCCTGACTCTTTTATTCCCATACGGTATGTACTTTTCACAGTGAGACTTTTTTAAAAATCTCCCATTTAGTGTCTGTACTTTTGTTTTTGAGGACATTTTCCCAATTTACAGTGTTAAGGGCTTCTCTTAGTTGATCAAACTTTGCCTTCCTAAAGTTCATAGTTCTTGTGGCTCCTCTAAGAGTTCCCTTTGAAGGACAAGTTATAATGTATTATATTGTGATCACCATTTCCTCGGTGCCCTCTGACCTGCACATTAGTTACTCTGTCAGGTCTGTTGGTAAATATTAAGTCCAGTAGAGCGCCCCCTCTGGTTGGGTCCTGTACCATTTGGGACAGATAATTATCTTTACTTATAGTCAGAAACCGGTTTCCTTTATGCGATTCACAGGTCTCGGTTTCCCAGTTTATGTCGGCATAGTTAAAGTCCCCCATAATAACCACCTCATTGTGGTTTGCTGCCTTGTTTATTTGCTTTAATAATTGATCTTCTGCTGCTTCAATTATATTTGGTGGCTTATAGCAAACCCCGATCAGTATTTTGTTATTTTTCTTTCCATATATTTCTACCCATAATGACTCCACATCATCATTTCCCTCACATATATTCTCCCGCAGTGTGGCCTTTAGGCTGGACTTTACATAAAGGCAAACTCCTCCCCCTTTTTGTTTTTTTCGATCCTTCCTGAATAGACTATAACCCTGTATGTTAACCGCCCAGTCATAGCTATCATCCAACCATGTCTCCGTTATTCCCACTATGTCATAATTTTCTGCAGACATTATTAACTCCAGTTCGCCAGTTGGCATTTGTAAGCATACAATTTAGAGGTGTATGGTTTTTTCTCCTATCAAGCCTATCCCTATTAACTATTCTAACCCCTCCCTCCGCTCCACCCCCAGGTACATTTATATGCCCCAGCTCTCTATCTATACTATCTTCCCCTTCTATATTGTAGTTTCCCTCCCCCCCTTTCCCTAGTTTAAACACTCCTCCACCCTTCTGGCCATCTTCTCCCCGAGCACAGCTGCACCCTCCCCATTGAGGTGCAGCCCGTCCCTACCGTAGAGCCTGTATCCGACAGAGAAGTCGGCCCAGTTCTCCATGAACCCAAACCCCTCCTTCCTACACCAGCTTCTGAGCCACTTGTTTAGCTCCCTAATCTCCCGCTGCCTCTCTGGTGTGGCACGTGGTACAGGTAATATTTCAGAAAATACTACCTTGGAGGTCCTTGCCTTGAGCTTGCTACCTAAGTCCCTGAAATCATTTTTAAGGACACTCCGCCTACCTCTTACTTTGTCATTGGTGCCAATGTGCACCATGACAGCTGGGTCTTCTCCAGCCCCTCCCAGTAATCTGTCAACCCGATCCGCGATGTGCCGAACTCGAGCGCCAGGCAGACAACACACCGTTCGGCGATCCCGGTCTTTGTGACAGATCGCCCTGTCTGTCCCCCTAATAATTGAGTCCCCCACTACCAGCACCTGTCTGGCTTGCCCTGTGCTCCTCCTTCCCTCCTTACTGGAGCAGACACCGCTCTGGCGGTCAGAGGCAGTGACTTGCTGCAGTACTGCTAACTCTGAACTAACATCCCCCTCATCTGCCAACCGGGCAAACTTGTTGGGGTGTGCTAGATCAGGACTAGCCTCCTTGGCGCTTTTCCCCCCTACCCCGCCTTCTGACTGTAACCCAGCTAGCTGCCTGACTGTCCTGTACCTCCATCCCGCTATCCTCCCCCACCTCTACCCAATGTGTATAAATATTTTTTTCAGATTTTTAAGCCTTTTTAATAATACATATATAACTGCCATATATGAAGATTTCATGATCTAAAACCTCATTTCAACAAAGCACTTCTTTGTTGGATTTTTAACTGTATAAACTTTTGGATGTAATTTTCTTGATCGGGACACTAGTGCAATCTGTGGAGACCTAGCACTAGCACTTTATTTCTACAAATCACCTTTAGGAAACAGAGCACCTTGAATTCGGGGTTTAGCGCTGGGCACTGCAGGGGACCTGGATCCTCCGGCAGCTGTGGACGTCTGCGCGATGCGCTTAGACAACCTCCGCTGCCGGAACTTCCACAGGAGCTTCTATGGTGGAGCACCGGCGTGACATAACCTTCCAGTGCTCCTATATTCGAGCCAATACAATAAATACCATAAATTCCCATGAGCCTGTTAATCATTAAAAAGATATAGTGTAAAAATTGGTAAAATTGCTTAAGTAAAGACACTGACAAAATAAAGAGCATGAGCTGCTAACAAAACAGGCAAATATGGGGAAAATACAGTATTTACTAATCATACCCAAAACATAGAAGCCATCAAATGAATTAGAAAAAGTAAAAAAAGACCCAGACATGTATTTTTTATGTAAATTATAAGAAATGCAGTGAATATATATATATATATATATAAAATTAGAAATTATGTTAGCTGTCCACTACAGATCAAATGATGTTCTGCCAGATAAAAGCATGTGGCTGAACATCATGAGGAGTGTGGTCCATAGCAGCTGCAGGTAGTTTGTTTTATTTTATTTTTTTGGGCCGATCATATTTGAAAAAAACAATATGTCATATGTATATGGTCTTTAGCAACCCTTGAGGTGTTGATGGGGTTACCTGGTGATTATTATAGCAAGCTGCCACATGTATGGCTAGGGGGCGAGGATATGGCTTCATGTCCCCCTCAATCCTCTATGATTGGCTGAGCACGAGGCTTAGGTGTTGAGGTGTCCTATGTGAGCCATCTCTGTGGCGCTCCCTCGCGTTCATCCCATAGTCCCTTTTCCCCTATTCACTGTGCCATACCTCACTTTTCCTCCACCATATACAAATCCAACCTTGTAGATATATACCAAAAAATCACATGTAAACTAAGCATTGAGAGCATAGATAAAATAAATAATGAATGGAAGCCCTAAATTGCACACATAGGACTTGCCTATTTATTTAAAACTTTACTAAATAGTCCTAATGGGTTCAAATGTATTTTCTCTTTATCTCTCTTCTTTCTCAATCTTTCCTCCTCTTTATATCTATGTCTCATTTTTGTCTTTATCTTTCCCTTTTGTCCCCATCTCTCCTCCTCCACATTATCTCTCACCTTTCTTGTTATCACTCCTTCTTTGTCCCCATCCCTCATCTTTCTCATTATTTCTCTCCTTTCTTCCCATTTTTTTCTTTCTCATTATCTCCCCTTCTCACTACCCCCCTGTCTCTCCATCTCTCCTCTTTCTCATTATATCTGTATTTTCCCTCTCCATCCTCTTTCACTTTACAACTCCATTTGTCTTACTTTCTCTTCTCACTATTTTCTCCCCCTTTCTCCCCATCTCTTACCTTGAAGTCTGTTGGTGGGAGTGTGAGGTCTGTTCATATAGACCTCTGTTTCAGTGCTTCATCGCAGTGTACTCAGCTTCAGTGCTGTGAGCCAGGATATGAGGGAGCATGGAACCAGAGGTTTGTATGAATAAAACTCATGCTCCCTTACTTGCTCTCCCCAACTGTCCTCTGTCACTGCAGGCCTTCCAAAAGTGGAGTAGGCTGAAGCCACAGTCTGTAGTAGCAGCGTCTACCTGTGATTGCGATCACGGTAGTGCGGTAGGCCAAGTTCCAGCAAGCCCCAGGGAGTTGAGCAGACATCAGCATAATGGTAAACACCTGTGGAGGGGAGGTGAAATCTGCCTCCACCATCAACTATCCACCAATAATGTTCACACACATAAACATTGAACCAGGTGCTGTGGAATCACTCCTCTCTGGCACCTCTCCAGGTATTGCCCAGACATCAGCATAATGTTACACACCTGTGGTGGGGGAGGCGAAATCTGCCTCCACCATCAAATGTCCACCAATAATGTTCACATACATAAACATTGAACCAGGTGCTGTGGAATCACTCCTCTCTGGCAACCAATCCAGTGAGGAGCTTGTTTAACACAGTGGAGGAGTAGATACCTGCAGCACTATAAAAAACCCTCAGACTGTGACCACTTTAGTCCAGTGTTCCAGCACTTTGGTTCCTGTATGTCCTTGGACGCCAGATTCCTGTTCTTCTCTGCTTGCCTTGCTACAGACCCTTTTGGATTCTCTGTTATTTGACCTTTGGCTCTCCTACTGGACTACCTCGCTTGTCTGTTTCCGGACCCTAGCTTGGACTACCGTTTCCTTTGATCGCTGACGGTCCCTGACCTATTGGACTGTTCCTGGCATCGTTTTGGACTATCTTCTGCTCTTATGCTCCAAACCCAATCCTGACATCCCTTTTCCACCTTACAGCTATCATTCTCACAGCTCCTCATCTCTTCCTTGTAGCTATCCTATATTAACCTTGAAAGGTTATAGGGACCATTTATTATTACCCCCATGAGATGTCTGGATCCCCTTTCTGTGCCTTTTGATACTGGCATCGCTTGACTTTTGGGATAGTGGATAAAGTAAAAATAAAGCTAAGGCACTGAGCTCCATCCACCCCCTCAGTTGTGGGTTAGGTAGGGTTTATTGTAGTCCAATGCGACAGGGAATGGAGAGAGTAGCTTAACAGTTAAGCTTTGTGCTTCTTTAAAGGTTTATTTATATTTTACTTCCACTGAATGAGTTCTCTGCTTCCCTTTGGTTATTTTATTATATTTGAGCCCTGAAGTGGCCTCAAAGGATGGTGGGTAAAGGGCTTATGAGAAGGCTCTACAGCCCAAGATTTTTATTCATTTACCCCTACCCCAATGCACAAGATAAGAGAAAGGGGTCAATCATCTGTGCCTCCTTTGTTGAGAGTGGGTCTAGGAGACAACCCCCTTTTGTTTTTTTTATTTTTGGAAAATTATTATTGTGACTTGCTGAGCAAATGTGAGTTGTCGTTCAAATTGCATTATCGAATATTCAATTCACAAAATATAGCAAAAAGTAGTGTGAGTTCACAAGTAACTCATATATTAGTGAATATACCTGCTTCGCGAGTGTTAGCATCCAAGAGCATGCAACTTCAATTGAGTCTGGTCTTTTATGTTAACTTCTAAATTGACTGACCATTTCACTTTTTAGTGAATAGACCTTATTGTTAATTTTAATGTTAATATTTTGAATTCTCTATTGTAATATTGCTACAGAATCTGCTGGTGCCTTATAAAGAAAATGTAATAAAATTAATAAGAATCAAAAGACAATATTTTTTTACACCATCCGACAAATATAAAATGTTTGTGCATATGTAGTCAGATGTTTTTCCCCACTGATAGAATTAAAGTTTCATACCTGGTTTGCTTGTGAGTTTCCTCTTGAACTTCCCTTCTTTGTCTCTGGGGTCTGCTGTAAAGGACAGAGGAAAGCAAAATGTTAAAATTGTATTTCAAAAGATACCATCTCAGGGAATAAGTGTTTTGGACAGATTTTATCAGTTGTTACCACTAATATTGCTTCATGTGTGTATTTTCATAATGTAATCCAAAGAGAATTTAATATTTGACTTTAGAGTTCTCAGTAAAGCCTCCAAAAGCTCCTTACTGATGCCTCACTGGTGCGATATTTCAAACACACTTTTAACAGTAAGTCCAGTGAGATAATTTTGTTTTATCATAAGAGGGAATATTAAATCTTGTTCTTAACCATTTTATGAATTCTAGCTATGTTTGAAGTCATTCAGTATTGTACTAGACTAGATATTTAGGTATGTTGTGTAGCAGATGTCAAACAGAATAACAATACTTAGTAAATATGATATTTCATTCTTCTTTTTTCGTATTTTAGAGGTCACACAAGTTTCCAGTGAAAATCAAAAGTGATAACTTTTATAACTTGTATTGGGCAAGCATAGTAAAAAGCTTTTGAGACCTCAGAGCAGGGACGGAACAAAAGTGGGTACAGCTAGTGCAGTGCAACAGGCCCCACACCGCCCAAGGGTGATGGAGATCATAGGCTCTCCCTCCCCACTTGAATGCAAAAAGGAAGAGCAGGTCTGTGCAGCCACAGCACAGATCTGTTGGGTATCTTGTGCATGCCGCATCTGACATCACATAGACAGAAACAAACATCCAAGTATGCCCATCCTTTCCTGTCCTTCTTTAGAAGAAACACAAGAAAAGGCAAGTGGGCGTAGTTTGAACTAGAGACGGTGCGCAGGGGCGTAACTAGACGCCTCAGGACCCGGGTGCGAGAATCTGTTAAGGGCCCCCCCACCCCCTAAAAAAAACATGATTTTTACCCAACAATTTTTTTCAACAAATTCAACAAATCCCATTTACATATTGAATCATATCTGTAAAAAAATCAAAGAAAAAGGGGCGCATGTACAAAGGGCATAATCCAGGGGTGTCCAAGTTTTTTCTGCAGTGGGCCACTTCATCAGAATTGTACACGTGCGAGGGCCGCACTCATTTTTCACTGTGACAAAAAATATGGCCTTTAATAAAATATGCAGATTAAAATAAAGTAAAATGACACAAAACCTTTACTCTTCCTCTCACTGATTTCTGGGCCTAGAAAGTTTTGCGACTACAAATTCAGGATTCCCTAGATTTATTCTAGGGATGAACTAAAATGAAAATTCTGGACCAAAACATTCAGGGTTCACTTAGCCAAAACCGAAAATGACCCCCACCTTTAAAAATAATAATAAAAACTCACATTTTTAATAAAAGTAGGTAACACACAATTGGACAAAATTAGCAATATGACTTGGCATGATAGGAGTGTGATTGCTAACAGCAATCACACTCCTATCATACCCAGGCAACCAGTAAATGCTGGTACCTAGGCATGATGGGACTGTGCTCGCTGTGATTGCTGTTAGCAATCACACTCCTATCATGCCAAGTCAGCCAATACCTGCTGGTACAGGGTGGCTGTAAGTGATGTGCAGACCCCATACTGCTGGCAGCATCAATACACAAGGGGGGCAGCTAGCCAGGTTTCAGCATGTACTGGCTGACTTGGCATGATAGGAGTGTGATTGCTAACAGTAGTCACAGTCCCATCATGCCTAGGTTCCAGCACTTACACATCCATCCAGTAAATGCTGGAACCTAGGCATTATGGGACTGTGATTGCTGTTAGCAATCACACTCCTATCATGCCAAGTCAGCCAGTACATGCTGGTACAGGGTGGCTGTAAGTGCAGACCCCATACTGCTGGCAGCATCACTACACAAGGGGGGCAGCTGGCCAGGTTTCAGAATGTACTGGCTGACTTGGCATGATAGGAGTGTGATTGCTAACAGCAATCACAGTCCCATCATGCCTAGGTTCCAGCACTTACACATCCATCCAGTAAATGCTGGAACCTAGGCATGATGGGACTGTGATTGCTGTTAGCAATCACACTCCTATCATGCCAAGTCAGCCAGTACATGCTGAAACCTAGCTAGCTGCCCCCAGCATGTACTGGCTGACTTGGCATGATAGGAGTGTGATTGCTAACAGCAATCAAACTCCCATCATGCCTAGGTTCCAGCACTTACACATCCAACCAGTAAATGCTGGAACCTAGGCATGATGGGACTGTGATTGCTGTTAGCAATCACACTCCTATCATGCCAAGTCAGCCAGTACATGCTGAAACCTAGCTAGCTGCCCCCAGCATGTACTGGCTGACTTGGCATGATAGGAGTGTGATTGCTAACAGCAATCAAACTCCCATCATGCCTAGGTTCCAGCACTTACACTCATACTCATTCAAACTCATTCAAACACCCTCCCCACTCATTCAAACACCCTCCCCACTCATTCAAACACCCTTACCTGCACTGCAGCTCCTCGATGCCGCTCAGACTTCAGCAGGGGGCGCGGCCTCCATCTGCCTTCTCTGCTAAAGCACAGAGGAAGTAGGATGTCACGTGAACTCCGCTTCCTCTGTGCAGTCCAGAAGACACTCCCACAAGTAAGTAGCAGGGCTTGAGGTGCGGCTCGCGTAAGATCGGTTTCCCTGGCTGCCGATCTTACGCGGGCTGCACCTCTCGCCCCTGCCTTATTTAAAAAAAAACAAAAACAGAAAAAGGATTTCGGGCGGCCCCTTGGCTTGGGCCCCCCTGCTGCCGGGGCCCGGTCGCAGTCGCGACCCCTGCGACCCCGGTAGTTCCGCCACTGTCAACAGATATTAAGTGAACACCTGACGGCCTCTGCCAGAAAGCTTAAAATTGGCCATGGTTGGATCTTCTAGCAGGACAATAATTCAAAATCAAGACACAATTGTTTTACTTTCCGCAAAATCAAGGTCCTGCCAGGCCATCCCATAGAAAACATATGAACTGAAGAAGAGAATTCACCAGCGTCAACCTTGAAATTTGAATGATCTGGAGAGATTATGCATGGAGGAATGGTATCAGATCCCTTGCCATGTATTCTCCAAGCTCATCAGGCATTATAGGAGAAGACTGAGAGATGTTATCTTGGCAAAGGGAGGTAGTATAAAGTATTGACTAGAAGGGTGCCAATAATTGACTAGAAGGATGCCAATAATTATGTCACACATATATGTAAATTTTTTTGTATCAACCTTTGTAGTGTTTGTAATTGTTTGATATCCATGAATGCAGAATATTTTTGTGTAGTTTTTTGAAGAAAGGATCACAAAGTTAAACAATAAAGACAATCTTTCACATCCTTATTTGCTCATATTTACCAAGTGTGCCAATATTAGTGGAAGGCACTGCACTTCATTTACTTATAAGTTAAAAATATCATAAAAAATGAGTATTAAAAGTGTTCATTTGTGTATTCACTATAATATATCATTTTTGAGTATTCACATTTGAATGTTTCCAAAATGTCCGTAAACAGGACATTGCTCCTGCGTGTGCTGCACGTTAATTTTCCACTAAATTAGTCACTGGTAAAACTTGCCTACAAAATAATGACAATGATGCAGCCACTGGGGAACTGAAGGTCAAGAATGTCACACGGAGTAGTGGGTGTTACCACGATAGTTAATCATTGTACTTTAATTACATGTTACCTTATTTTAGCCATTATCATAACTATTTAAGTGCTTAAAAATACAACAGTGAGTGATGGAGTATTTAAATTTAAGGTCACTTACAAAAACAAATGCAGGTGCATTGAAATGTGGTAGGATTTTTTTTAATTGTTTTTCACCTTTTTGCATACTAAATAATGAATGCCCTAGTTGTGATCCAAACAATATATACTGTAATTTGTGTGGTTGCATTAAATGCGAAGCATGTAACTACAGTAGAACATTGACACTAATATTAACAAAATGTGTTTGCTCAGTCAATAAAAAAACTGGATGTGAAAGGGTCTAAAATAATCAACATAATAAATGTTACTAATGTTACATTCCATCCAGTACTTATGTTTATATTACTTTCCTTAGTTTTTATTGTTTTAGAATTTAAATTAAATAATTTATTATTGTTATGATTGCATTTTAAATGTATGACATTTCTGGTATGGCAAAGTACATGCCACATGCATTAATGCAAATGTATTTATTTATTATGCAATGTAAAATAACTGTCATAATATCCCATGAAAATATGCAATATTGAAAAAATATTAATAACGATGAGCTGAAATGTATTATGCTCGTATTATTAGACTTCTACAAATGGACCACAAATAGTTCTGATGATTTTTTTGTTTTGTTTTTGGTTCCCACTTCCTCCAATCAGGGTAGAGGGTGTGAGTGGAGGCTCGGCGCTTTAAGAAATGCCCGGGAGGCCTGGTACAGAGCTGATACCTTAGACAAGCAGATAATGAAGACAGAAAAAAGAAGACAGAAAAACAAGGAAGAGGCAAGAGAAGAAGCGGAGCAGTGGAAAAGAAGACAGGAACACGGAAGCAGTTGGCGCAGAAGATTGGGGAGACAAGAGTTTAGAATGTTTCTGTAGGAATTTTTGCCTATTCATCCAGTAGTGAGGCCAGGCACTGATGTTGGACGATCTATGTTTCAAGTCATCCCAAAAGTGTTCGATGAGGTTCATGTCAGGGCTCTGTGCGGGCCAGTCAAGTTTTCCCACACCAAACTCACCCAGAATCAACAGAAGACAAAATTAGCTGCTGACTTGGCCACATTAATACTTTTGGGACAAAGCCTGCATGTTTCTCATCCAGATATATATATATATATATATATATATATATATATATATATATATATATATATATATACTTGCATTTATGGCCTTTCTGGTGTTTCTCTCTTAGATTTCAAATGATCTTAACATTTTAAACACAAGAGATACACAATGCATGTATAATATGCTAAGTGTGATATATAATATGCCCCCTACTAGATAATGAAAATAATTGTTAAAAGAAATAAAATGTTATAGTGCAAATACATTCTACCTGTAACATCCCCATTTTTTCTTCTGATTAGAATTCCCTCTGAGCCACTTGATCCTGATTGTTCTTATATCATCTAAATGAAATCAATGATCTCTTAAAAACGACACTCAAGTAGCAAAAAATCTCTTCTAAGTATGTGCCAATTATTCAAGATTGCTTTAGTAAAAGAATATGCCACAGGAGGAAATTAAAATGAAAAAGTGTTCCGAGCTGCAATCAATACTAAGACATGGTGTGAACCATGCTAAACCTTTGTAGAATGTAGTATCAAATCTACCTCTAGTGGACCTATTCACCATCTTTGTGGAAGTATATTACACGTTAAAAAATACAAAACTCAACTAATCTGTAACCAACAGTTTTGGATGTAGGCCTGGACCTTTATTGTGGCTCGTGCAGCTGATCCCATTCCTTATTGTTCAGCCACTAGCTCAATACACGCAACTGCACAATGCAAAAGTGAAAGAGCATTGAATTACAGCCACGTGTATCCAGCAGGTGGATAAATTGTATAATTTTATAGACCACTGGTCTTGAGGTCAGTTTTACGGTAATCCCCTGGTTATCCCTGCATCCAAGAGACTTCTTACTACCCTTTGCCAGTATTATCTTGAAATAGATATGACTGAATAGGAAGTGAAAAATATGGAAAAAGAAGAGAACACTGGGGTGATAGAATATAAATGAGACAGGAGCATGAACAGCAAGAAATATGACATAGCCAACTATTATCAAAATACATATTTATCTAACAAACACAAAATGTACCTCTAAGCAATTGAAAATATGAACTGCAAATTACCCTGCAGTGTGTATATTAATTTGATTTAAGTAATATTATGGCATTCTTTCTAGGCATACCAATCAGAACATATATTTTTTAATTTAAAAAATATATGTTACATTATCGTCTAATTGTCAGCCTAATATAACCAAGGACATACATAGTGTTTCTTTCTTTATGGCTTATTATCCCAATTAGATGTGATCTATTTAGAATGCTCTGCATTCCTGGTAAGATGTAAGAAAATGCTTTTATGCTCTCAGATGGGAGATTACAATGTAAAATTCTTAACAGGCAGCAGGCACTCAGTATGATAGGATTCTTTCAAATTGTTTGATGACACGAACTGCAGCCCACTGAGAGCAGTAATAATAAAAGACCATGCACTTTTTATATTAGCATTATTATGGATGTCTTTTAAAATATCAAAGTGATTGATTCTTTTCTCCTTTAAGATACTGTGTGAATTGATTATGTAAGCAATTATAATGAATTCTTATTCACAGCAGTAGCTGGAAATGATATGACTATTGCTGTGGGGGGAAAGTTTAAATGTAACCGTAACTGAAATTTCATAGCAGACCAAGGCATATAACATAATGAACAAAAGAGTCTAAAATTCTAAAAAAAAAATGTAGAATGGAAGAGTATAAACTTGCATTTATAGTATTAAGTGAATGACTAAAGCCTATAGTATTAAAGTACATTTCCGTTGCCCTTAAACGGTTAAATCCAATACGGTATGTCAGGTAATCATAAATATTTAATGTTCAATATTGCCCATGTCTCATTTTGGTACATTTGTCAGTATAACAAGTATACAACATGTTATTAAATGATTGACGTGAGATATCTTGAAAGTCCTCATAAGAAAATAATTTTGCATTATGTAGGCCAAACATTTGAGAAAAGCACATTATTGTAGTCATCAGGTAATGTGGAGACTTAATGTGATGTCATCAGTGCAGCAGTAAGAATATGGAGGCACCACATTGCTCGGAATTTGGGTGTTATCTAGAGTCTCCATTATCAGTCTCTGGGAAAGTGAATTATGTCTGATAATGTCCATTATCTGCCCACATTTTGCCCATTTTTGCCTACTTTTTGCCCACTCCTCACCTGTTTTCCACCCTTTACATTTTAAGTAGCCCTAGCCTTGTTCACCTATCACAGCCTCCAGGAAGGATGGAGTTCTGGGAAGCCAATCCTGCTGTTACCCACATGGAGTTCATGTAAAGTGCAAAGAAATCGGAGCCAAATCAATAAACAGGAGCGAAGTCAGAATAAATCAGTCACAGTAACTCACACAGGAAAACAGGAGGAGGAAGCGTCGGGGGGAGCGGCCACGGAGCGGGACCGGAGAGGCAGGTAAGTCCTTACAGTTCCTTTTAGCTAGTAGCTTTCAAGATACAGTAAATGAGCATGTACGGTTTTTGGGAAGTGTAGTAAGATGTATGATGCATAGAAACATAGAAAGTGACAACAGATAAGAACCATTCGGCCCATCCAGTCTGCCCAACATGAGTTCATATGAAAGGGAAAGAATGTTAGGGGAATGTAATTAGTACGGAAAGGCATAAAGATTTATTTTGCTCAGGCTGAGCCTTGTCTTTTGAAAGGAAGGTGCTAGTAATTAAAGTTGTGTTGATACCTATTATGTTGTATGTGAATTAGGTATTTCCAGCTAGTGATAAAACTGTGAAAAAGCTTGTGACGATGTTATTTGATTTCTGGAGTTCTACTATAGAAAATTGAAGACGAGAACAAAAATTAAAAAAGAAAGGTGCTATAATTTTTCCAAATGCAAATAGACTTTTCTTAATTAAATATGCAAGTATATGTATAAGGTTGGGTAGGAAAATTGGTGCTTTTATGGCTCTGCTTGCTGAAGGATATGTCTTAAGAAATTATAGTAGTAGGTAGAATTGGAGCTGTATGCTTTAACGTGCAGTTTTTTGGGCATGTTGAAAATGCATTAAGAAAAAAAACCGGTGGAGGAAGATCGAAAAATAAGTGATAGGTTTGATTGGGGTTTTGTATGAACTTTTATGGGATGTAAGGAATGGGTTTTTTTTGTTTTTAAGACGGAAATAATTAATGTAGTTCTGTGACTATAATCTTTGTAAACACGTTTTTTTATGGTTGTCATTGGTAGGTTAGTGGGGTTTGTATTTTCACATTATTTTGTATTTATGTTGCATTCTGGCTTTAGTTTTATGTTTCTTTTGTATAAAGTAGGGACAAACATACGGAAGGTTGAAAGGTAGTGCTTTGATGATTGGTGCAGGGGTGCAGTAGGGCGTGGTTGTGAGTGGGAGAAAAGGAATAGATTTTCATTTTGCTAGGGAATGAACCCAAAAATTTGTCTGAAACATTTTTGGCCCATTTGCACACGTCTACTATCTGTTCCATTATTTTAGTAACTTTACTGATTATTATTATATTATATATAATATTATATTATTTTTTACTTTGTATTTGTGTATTTCAGTTTTACTCTTTCTCACACATTGCTCTAGGTGGGGAGCTAGGGAATAAACCATGGATCAACATTAACCTTCTCATCTGTAAAAAGAGTTTAGCTCTCTGTCAAGCTCTTTAGGGGAACACTGACTGAGGACAGAACATATAGATTTATATACAATTTGTATCCACTAAAACATTCACATTTGTACTTGTCCATTGTGGTTTGTTTTAAAATGGAATTATTTTAATAGATAAACATTAACATGACTACCATTTTATTATATTTTTCATATTTTTCATGTTATCTGTCACAGTCCTGACAATAATTTATTTGTTAGGATTCTTGAGTAAATACAAAGACAATTTGGAAGATGTTAACATTTTAGAAGCACCAAAAACCAGCAAGCCACGTACAAAATAAGGCATCCCTTTTAACTGAACAAGATAAAATAAAACCACAGATTGGTCCCAATCTGATGGAAATTTGTAGTCCAAGGTCATCCAGTCATTATACAGAGCATCCACAGTATTGATTCCTGGTCTGTCAAATAATCCTTAAGGTCAAGTTTGTCTTGTTTCCTTGTCTTCTTTAATATGATGCTTGTGGTTGACTTCATTGTAACAAGGTTAAAATTAATCTTACTGTAGATACTATTGTGCACCAATACCAATAATGATGTATGTATGTATGAATGTACCCGAATCCATACAGACTAACATTTCTTTATCTATAAATGGTTTATAAATGTAATGACAGTTTAAGTAATATAAAATCTGCTTTTAATAATTACAACTAGCTAATTGAAGTTGAACAGTAACAATAATAAGCATTTTAAAAGTTTAATTTATTTAATAGTGAACTGTT